>JAGDQP010012203.1:0-50919 GCA_022664845.1 Lepisma saccharinum
TCTTTTGAACATAACTGTGCATGAAACTCAGAGAAGCATTTGTCGTGCAGTGGTACACCATATTTTCTACACCCTTTTGTTGTTATGTTCCTACAAGTAGCACAACGACGCCTCCGTTGCTTCAAAGTAATCATATGTTATGCAGCGTAACGGCGTGCTACTGGCGATATATAACTTTCAGGGTGTCTTGGTACAGTTGGTCCAGGTACACTTGGAGCACTTCCATACTTTTGCAGTAGAGCCTTCACTACGTCTCTTCGAAATGTAAAACTTTCACTGGTTAGACCTTTTGTTCTTGCCAAAAGCCAAGAATTATTCATCACAACATCGAACATCCAAAATACAATGGGTATCTAGCACTTTTTGCCTCTGATGTCAATACGGTAAGCTGGTATATGCTGATCCATTCTATCCACCCCGCCCATATATTTACTGTACATTTTGATGATATTTGGCTGGCCAATGGTTACTTTTCTCTTCTCTGAAGAGGAATATCTCCATTTAGCTGATAACGATTATCTTACAAGCTTTCATAAATTTCTTTGACGACAATAATGTTGTGACTGTTTTATCAAATAAATTTGAGGTTTATCCTGTAAAAGTACCAAATGTTATTTTTCGGAGGAGGAGAGAAACGTAGTAAAGAATTACGATAAAAGCCTTTCTGTGTAAAAACGTGTATTCATTTGTTGTTAAATCATGTAAAAGTCCAATCTGTGTACAAACAATTGACTTCGATAACGACCCACCTAAAATTTTATAGCTTCTAAAATCCATACTACTCAAACTTATACAATATGGCTCATTACAGCGCTATCTTATCTTTCTAATAACACTATGCAAAGTTTCGGAAATAAACGCGCGTAAGGTATATGATGTCTTTTGTGGAGGAAAGTGGGTGAGTAAAACTAGCTATTACAGGTTCCTGGAGAAAAAATATGATATAACAAACTAGATGTAATGTCAGATGCAAATAACTACAAAGGCAAGTAAAAAAAGGCATCAGAAATGGAAGTCAAGCATAAAATGAGCAATTGTTCTTAACTATATTAAACTACCTCGAATCGAAAAAGTGGGTTGTTACCGACCCCGTTGGCATATATGGGTAGACCAATGTAGACAACCGATTACCGACCTACAAAACGACGCAAATCAACACAATGTACTCCTCACGGGTATTGCAGAGAACTTAGCAACCAATTGAAAATATTGGGAACTATCATGCAGAGTATACATTGGAAATGAGACAATTGAAGCTGTTTCTTAAACTCTTAAGTGAAACGGAAATTTATAACAACATGAAAGCATTTTTAAACGAAATAAGCGTTGGATATAACATTATAAATACAAAAAATATTACAGAATCACGGGGAATCTGTATGCATAAAAACAGAAGTCCAAACGCACAGGCCAAACGGTTTAAGCTGCAAACATAAAATTTATACAGTGCATAGTTTTCATGACTCAAGGTACAACGAATTAAAGATTTTTGGAAATTCTGCTTGGAAAGGGGCGAAATGGAATTGTATTTATTTTAATATGAAATGTCCATATCTCGGGATCCCTTAAGTCCACAGACAAGAAATTTGGTATTTACACTTTCCTTTTAAAATATATAGACATTTGTTTCACCGTTTTTTAGATTGTCCCTAGAAGAGAACACAGCTGGGACAGAGGATTTTAATATAACTATACTGACTGACATATCAACGTCCAGGCCAAACGACTTAAGCTAGAAACTTGAAATTTATGTCTAATCTGTCTTTAACTAACGTATTTTAATGACGTTTGGTAAGGAAGGAAAAGGCCATTTTTCGAAAGTAAAAAAGAAAATAAGTTCTTTCTTTTTTTTTAAAAAAAAAAAGAGAAACAATTCCCACCCTAAGCTCGGATCGAACCCGATCCACTTTACATTGCTTTCACGAGGCTTATCCACTACACCACAAAGTCGGATGTTGGAGAACGGGTTCCGAGCAGCTTTTATAATAATGAAAATCAGATGTAATCTATATATAAAAACAGAAGTCCTGACTGACTGACATATCAACGCACATGCCAAACGGTTTAAGCTGGAAACATAAAATTTATACAGTACTTGGTTTCATGATGTAAGCAAGAAAAGGAATTTTGGAAAGAACAGAAATGTTGTTGCGACAGACTTTGCCGATAGTTCCAAGAGGAACGCGTACTGATGAAGTAAACGCGGGCATTAAATCTTCATACTTATGTTCTCCTATCAACAAATTATACCTTAAAAAGAACGTGAGAGTGCACCTAAATGGTGACATGGGGGCAGGAAAGTTCTCTGATATTCTTCTCAAAATTGGTGATGGAGAGTTTCCTAATTTGAGAGGAAAATAGGTTTACCTCATCATCTAGGTCAGGTCTTGTCCAATGTAACAGATCTTTCATCCAAAATTTATCATGATATGCAGAATATTCAAGAGAAATCCATGGAATAGTTACGTCAGCGTGCCATTTTAACACCTAAAAACAATACGGCAGCCGCAATAAATAAAATTATCTTACATTCTTTCGACGGTGGCCAAATGAAGTACCGGTCCGTAGACTCGGCAGTTCCGAGTGATGTGATTCACTACCCCGCTGAATTTCTAAATAAGTTACATCCCCTAGGTCTCCCCTGATATAAATTTCTCCTAAAACATACCTGTAATGTTGTTGAGAAATCTCAACCCGCCTAAACTTTGGAACGGTACCAGATTATGAGTACAAGCTCACCATAGGAATGCGATCTAGGCTACGTTGGTAACTGATTCTGCTCAAGGGAAATTTGTGTTCATACCACGAATACCGCTCATACCATCCAAGTATCCATTTGATTTTAAATGGCTACAGTTTTCCCTAAAAGTCTGTTTCACAAAGACTATAAATAAGTCCGAGGGGCAGACTCTCAAGATAGCAGGGATTGACTTAAGGGTTAATTGCTTTACACATAGACAGCATTGCATCGCATGCAGTAGAGTCCTTCAGTAGCTTACTATAAAATATATAAACATCAATTTCGAACATCTTTGTCTCTCATTCTAACATAACTGTATGGACAGTATCTACATATCTTTAGTCTCGAAAGGAACATAATTTAGTGGAAAAAGCAGTAAAAAGTAAGGATTAAGAGTAATAAGGATAACAAAAAGAACAAAAACAAGAAGAACCTTACTAATTCCTGAAATCTAGGCGAGAGAAGCCGCGGGCAACTGCTAGTCATATAATATACTTAATACAGGTAGTTAATTAGTTCTACATCGTACAGTTAATATTTAGAGTTTATGACTGGAGTCTTCTCCCATTCACTATAAGCAGCAAGGGCAGCAAAGCATAAATGTAATTTTTGGCCTATATCTGTATTGCAAAGGGTTCTAAAACGCAGTAATTATACAAGTTACACATTCTATTGACAATTACAAGGTTGTAGATTAAGAACAATAAGAACTGTAGAAAGAAGTCTACAAAGTCTGATGTTAATTTTCTTTCCGATTAGATATTTGAAGCACATGATGAGAGCAATTATTTGATAGGAATTTGAATTTAATTGATGGCTTTAATAATCTCAAGCTTATGTCGTGATATGGTGGGAGAGAGAACGTTGGGAGGTCGTAAGTCAGGCTCTATTTATATAGGTTTCATTTCGGTGTTTGCCACGTAACAGGAGTTCCATATACGTAAAATATATTGTATACGTACAAGGTAAATCATAAGATATTGCTTCAGAATCTATATTGTTATGGAATACTTGACTTTGCTTAAGATATCCTTGAATGCTTCCGGAAAATCAAAAGCCTTTGTTAATACGTAAATATTAAAGTTTGGAAACGGAATTCGTTGAATGCCAAAGGGATCTATGGTAAAGGAAACGAGTATTGCCAAGATACAGTAAAGGAATCGAGTATTGCCAAGATACAGTAAAGGAGGCGAGTATTGCCAAGATACAGTAAAGGAATCGAGTATTGCCAAGATACAGTAAAGGAGGCGAGTATTGCCATGATACACTGGCGTTATTGGGAAAGTCAGAATACAATATTGGCACTTACAAATGTCACTGTTGTATGATAGGTTTGTATGATAAATCTTAAACTAACATTTTTAAAAAATCATGAGGAACATAATAAAGAGGTTTTAGAGTGTGTGAAGTTAGCCCCTCAAATGTTTGGGCCAGCCGAGATTTTCTTGGGCCAGTTAGAACTCAATTTGGGTTGGTTGGGCTAGTCACTTTCAGCTTTTGGGCTAGTCAAATAAAGTAGATAGATGTGTCCAAAGTATGGGGGGCTAACTTCATGCTAGCCCTCCAAATGTTTGGGCTGGCCGAGACTTCAGTTGGGCTGTCTAGGTCTCATTTTGGGCTGGTTTGGCTAGCAACTTTTAGATTTTGGGCTAGTCAAATAAAGGAGATTGGGTTGTCCAAAGTGTCCAAAACGTGGAAACTCCATTTTAACGATACGCCACTGAAACTTGGGCCAGCCGAGATTTTCTTTGGGCCAGTTAGAACTCAATTTGAGCTGGTTGGTCTACCCACTTTCAGCTTTTGGGCTAGTCAAATAAAGGAGTTTGAGGTGTCCAAAGTTTGGGAGCTAACTTCACGTTAGCCCCCAAATGTTTGGGACAGCCGTGATTTTCTTTGGGCCAGTTAGAACTCAATTTGGGCTGGTTTGGCTAGCAACTTTCAGCTTTTGGGTTAGTCAAATAAAGGAGATAGAGGTGTCTAAAGTTTAGGGGGCTAACTTCACGCTTGTCCCCCAAATATTTGTTCTGGCCGAGATTTCACTTGGACTGTGTATGACTCATTTTGGGCTGGTTGGGCTAGCAACTTTCAGCTTTTGGGCTAGTCAAATAAAGGAGTTAGGAGTGTCCAAAGTTTGGGGGTTAGCGTGAAGTTAGCCCCTCAAATGTTTGGACTAGCCGAGATTTCACTTGGGCTGGGTAGGACTCATTTTGGGCTGGTTGGGCTAGCAACTTTCAGCTTTTGGGCTAGTCAAATAAAGGAGATAGGGGTGTCTAAAGTGACCATAATGTGGAGACTCCATCTGAACGATCCGTCACTGAAACTTGGGCAAGGGTGATTTCACTTGAACTAGTAAGTACTCAATTTGGACTGGTTAGGATAGCCACTTTCAGTTTTTGGGCTAGTAAAAGATAACTGATGTTTAAAATTTGGGGTTAGTTTTGAGTTGACTCCTAAATATTTTGGTCAGGCGAGATTTTATTTCGGACAGGTAATAATACAGTTTTCAACAATTTTCAGTCGAGTTTAGAATTCCTTCCGACAATAAATAGAGTATATAATGTAGTGCCATGAATTGAACTTTAAACTGCACACTGACTCTCATTTCTTAAATTTTCTATAATTTCATAGAGACCTCCCCAGTAGCATACAAACCTGTTTTAAAGGTTTATTTTTAGTTTAGATCATTGACTAAACGTTACCGGTTGAAACAAGTACGTTTAATTTTAAATAATATTTCAAGACTTGGTACTGTTGAAAATATGTTAATTCGAACGTGGATTCAATTGTTACTTTCAACCATGATACAGATTTTATTTGATGGAATTCTTTCTAATTTAATGGAAAACAATTTAATGAAAAACCAAAACGTTAAATTGTTAACAGATGGCAGTAACTATTAATTAATATGCTTTTAAGTTCTTGAAAAAAAATGCTTCACTAGCGTTCACTAAAAAACTATACGATTTTCGGATGTAAAAGCCCACATTTGTTTACAGAAAAAAATAGGTAATTATTTTTAAATACAAGACTTCTAAATAGCATTATTAGAAAATGTCTTATGATTTACTCATGAAAAAAGAGCTGCTATAAATTAGAGTTAAAGCTACCAACATGTATCAATATCTTATAGAAGCATTAAAAGTAAAAATCAATTTTAAATAAATAAAACGAACTGAATGACGTGTTAAGGCATACAAAAACACTATTCACCACTTATACTATTTCTTTCGATCCATTTTTGCTATCTCTTGTTAACAACACTAACAAATCAAATACCATCTGTATGTTAATGACAAACAGTCGGCAGATAGATTACGTCATAACATGGCGGCGCCCGATTAAGCGCAAGACTGAGACTGCTTCGAAACAAGGCTTTATAACTCTTGATAAATGCATCACAGAAAGAAAAGTAAATGTTTTTCGTAGTCTACTTTAACAGAATAATTTTATATTGCAATAAAAAATACTAGCGGAAATGTCCATTGTAAGTTGTCTATAACTCGCGAGGATTTTCCGTAGCTCATGGGGGAACTTGGGACTAGTAATAAAACATTATAATTCCGGTATACTGTTAACATGTAGCATCTTAGAAGGCAATATCCTGATCAACTCTAATATTTTTCTAACATATACATAAATATACATACACTTTTAAACTGACATAGCGCAACTTCCAGATCCAATACTTAATCATAAGACGAGCAGAACATAATAACCAAACATATCCAACTCATCTCTTAACTGGATATCTGATCTAGCTGGTAGTACTGAATTCGTAGTCTGAAGTATGTTTCTAAGTTCACTTGGTCACTGAATCAAGTCTGCAGTAGAATCGATTACTCCATAAAGTCTATTACACATCACTGGTGGAATTTAGATATAGAGTTCACTGAATGAAAGATTAACTTCTATGTGGTCGGCGTGAGCTAAGCTTGAGCTTGGCAATTATTAGAAGAAATCTCTTATGAAGAACGGTTAGTCTCTGTTGGCACAAACACTGTTCATGAGACTCGGATAACTAGAACTCGGATAACGCCTGGACCGACTCAGAGTGAAACCTCAGTCATCCTGAGTTTATATTTTGTTTGAGTTCTGATTGTGACAAGTAGTGCAATTCTCCTTCAATCTGGAAACAAGCGCGCATGTATTTTCTCAGCGTTCCATATCCTTGATCTTTGTAGTATTACGCTATTCAACCCCTGTGTCTCTGGAAGATAAGGTAGTACGTGCTATTGGAGAGTTTGCAGTATGTCATATCTTCTTTATCTGATTAGTACGAATACAGAGAAGCTGAAATATTCCTACGTTGTAGAAACATTATTCCCGGATATGTTACTCAGTTGAATCTTTAAACACTTTTGTAAGCGTTTGCTAAAACATCTGTCATTGCTCAATTGAATGCGCATTTGCAGTATTTCCGAAATATAAGTATGAAATATTATATGGTTGACGTTGTCCTTTTAGCATTGTCCTTCGGGTCATTCCATGTTAAATCAACACACTTTTAACAAAATCCTACCTCATCTTCTCAGATTTCTTTGATTTTTGCTTTATTGCTAATCGTTAGAAATATTAAAATTTGTTTGGTTTTATTTTTCTGAATTTTTGAATCACTGGTTTTTCGTTTTATGAAAGTTCAAAAAGTTTCAAAAGTCCAATTTTCCGTTACAAAAGTTATCACTCTGCAATGGTTAACGCTAGAGAGCTCGAAAAATGCTCATTTTAAAGCTCTTGCAATAAGCTTTTATTTTATATGATACTCAACAGGGTGGCACAAACTTTTGTATCCCAAAAATTTAAAAAATCGATTTTCTCCAAATCGGACATCTCGATTCATTTTTCCAAAAACGATTAAATGTTGGTCATACCTCCCTAGCCCTACCATAAAAATTGTAACTTTGGACGATAATAAGATCGTGAGATATAAAATAATTTCCTTATGTTGTGGAAAAGGCATTAGCGACCATATTAATATAAAAACATTTGGTAAACTTTGTTTTTCTGGGTGATTTTTGTCATTAATGACTTCCATCCGTTCCCAGTGCCATCCCCAAACATCAGTACCCCAGTCGCGATTCCCCTCCCTATCCCAGCCTGAGCCATAGATGCCTAACGCTAAAACCACAAATAATTTACTTTCTTCATATGGAGCCAACCTTGGTAACCGTTCGCTCTGAGGCGTCAGACAATCAACTCTAGGAGTCAGGGTTCGAATCCCGATTGGAGCACGGGTGTTTGAGAACGGCACTGGGAACGAGCCGAAGTCATTAATGACTAAAATGACCCCAAAAATATAGTTTACCAAAGGTTACTTATCTTAATGTGGACCGCTAATAACTTTTCTTCCCCAACAATATAACGAAACTATTTTTTTATCTTGCGATCCCATTATCGTTCCAAGTTACAATTTTCATGCTAGGGGTAGGGAGTATGACCAACATCCAAGATTTTTTTTTTAAAAAAATGAGTTGTTCGATTTTGAGAAAATCGATCTTTTTAATTTTTGGGATACAAAATTTTATGTCACCCTGTTGAGTATCATATCAAATGAATGCCTATTTCAAGAGCTTTAAAATGAGCCCTCTTCGAGCTCTATAGCACCAACCAATAAGAACTTTAGCAACGGAAAATGAATGAGACCTTTCGGAAATTTTTGAACTTTCATAAAACGAAAACCAGAGAGTCAAAAATTCTAAAAAAAAAATATTCTCAGCTGTTACTAGCAATAATCTAAAAATCATAAAAATCTGAGAGGGTGAGGTACAAAAGATGTGTTTAGTTTACATGGAATGACCCCATTCTAAGAATAAGCTGGACTTTAGATACGTCTCAGTTCGAACTGTCAGTAATAATACGTGAGCTTAAGTTACATTTTAATTGTTTTAAAGGTAATATACAGAATTAAGGATGAATGTTACTTTAAGATTCGCAGGTTCTACCAGCTATTCATCACACGTATGTTCTAAACCACTCATTCTCTTGCAAATAATTTTCAGAACTTCTAGAAACACGTTGCAAGAGTCGGCAATCCAAAAGTTGTTACGAAAAGCCTACTATCCATATACTATATAGCCGCATGGTAGCTGACACTCACTGACTGACTGACTGACTGTCTCATCATCATAATTCACAGGCCAAACTACTGGAGCTAGAAACACCAAATTTGGTATGAAGGTGTAGGACCATGAGTAGCTAAAGGGAAAAATCCGACATTTTGGAAAAGTCGCCATCTTTGATCCAAAATAGTCGCTAAACCCATAGTTGTATAGAATAGGGAACTTAAACGGCTTAGGCTATTGAAATGAAATTTGGTACGAAGGTACATTATTGCTAGTAGGTTACGAAAATATTTTCAAATGCTCTAAAAGTCGCCATCTTCGATCCAAAATGGCCGCCAAGACCATTGTTTTATAGAATATAGAGACTAAACTACTGGGGCTATTGAAATATTTGGTATATAGGTACATTATCAATTGTGTGTTAATATAATATTACAGAGTTTACCTAAAGACGCCATCTTGGATCCAAAATGGCGGACTTAAATATCATTTTCCACAACATTTGAGGTAGAAGCACGAAATTTAGCATAAAAGTGTATCATAATTAGTAGTTTAGGAAAATAATAAAATGTTTTGGGAAAGTCGCCATTTTGGATTCAAAATGGCCACCCAAAAATCATTTTCGACACCGTTTGAGCTAGAGAAATGAAATTTTATTTTTAGTTGTCTTCACGTGTAAGTCACGACAATATAATAAAACATAATATAATGTCGTCATTTTTAATCCAAAATGGCAGTCCGAAAATACATTTTCTAAATCACTAAGGCTAGGCAAACGAACATTGGTATGAAAGTGTACCATGACGAATAGGTGAAAAAATAGTGAAATAATGGCGCAGCCCCCCAGTGGGTGGTATATTTGTAGCATGGAGTCGGCCAGAGGGTCTCTTTACGATAAAGGGTGCGCAGCCCCCCAAACCTCGATGTTGGGAACGCAGCTCCCACGCGGGCCTGGGGGTTGCGCCCCCATTGAAGCAAAGCGAGTCATTATTATATAATTAAATATGCATTGGCGTTGATCAACACAACAAACGTGGAGGCTTCCGAACCCATATTAATGATGCCACTTAGTGTTATGTTTAACAATAATTTGGAACAAAATCACGAGCATAATGTATAGCAAATGAGGAAATATTACTTAAAGACAGATTAGATACTTTTTATCAGTATAAGCGATGCACATGATGTTTCACATTAGACCCCAAAGAGGAAGCAGTTCAATAGTTCAACTACTTTTTGTTCTTTTAGTCTAATTTCAAACCTGTATGGCTCGAAACTTTGTTATATTTTGCGTTTCAACACTTCCGCAGATGTTCAGAAACATTAAATTTCTGCTGTAAATTTTTCATGTTTGCTGGCCATAAAGTAAAGTGTACCCTATTTCATATTTGATTTAGGTTAGGTATGGGTTTACAATATATTCGGTCCGTCCATCGTGGCACCCAATGAGCGAGAAGTCTGTTCGAGGATATAAGCTAAAGCAATTACTGAAAGACCCACTGGACTGAAAGGTCAAAGCGTATACAAAATATAAAATATTCAAACAATTCATAATTAAAAACAAAGAGAAAAATGTGTGCGATTAATCTATGTAAGGACATGAATGTATATTGTTCAAAGTTTTTTATGTATACACTACATGGGAAAAGGCAACAGGGTGTCTACTAACCTAGAAAAAAACTGAAAAACCTGGAATTTTATTTTTGACCTGAAAAAAAAGTAAAAAAAACACTAGCATTTGAGCTGAAATCTGTAATTTTCCTTGAAGTTATTATTTTTACCTTAAATTTTCACTTTATTAATTTCACTCTGTAATTATTTAGAATAAACTTTATTGAATTTGTAAATTTAAGGTCACAGAATTACTATTCTAGTAATTATTATTAGTAAGAAGCTGTCAGGGACTCAGACATCTAGTGAATACACTTGTGGCGATCCCTAGAATAGCAGAGCTGATATCTCAGACTTCTTTCTGATTGATGCTCTGTTTTTCTCCTCATTTAATCTTTTTCTTCTCCTTTACTCTAACTATGGATGTATTTTTTTTATTTTCTAATTGGACTAATGAGCTTATGTACTTTGAGTCTGATGTTAAAACTTAAGTTTTGAAGTTACCTTAACTTCAATATGTATGTGGTCAAGTATCTGAATACAAATAAAGTCTTTTCAACGCTCAGAGGACCCAATTACAATTATCGTGACTCACTTTAAAGTCTTTAATGTCGCCCACTTAAAAATAGTTGCTACAGTATGACTTGGAGAGTTTCAAAACGGCTGTTGTTCAGTCTTCAAGCCGTCATGGGGATGTAATTTAACCCTTAAACCGAAACATGATTTTTATTTCTATAATTAGAAATACCGGTCTGCCAGACCGCTGCGTAATAAAATCGCTTGTAACTGGGTTATAATTTACTTGATTAATTTATTTTGTTTGACAAAATGTTTATTTGTTTATTAGGAGATTTATTTATTCCAAATACACAGTAAGAATTTCGGTTACAGAGTTATTTGTTACAGAGTTTGTCAGATAAATCATGTAGTAGAAATATGTTGATTCCGAGAACTTGTTCGATATTTCTCCTAAGATCCCTCCTGAGATTTGGAATTTTCAGTCGACACTTGATTAGCTTTAGGGCTAGTTCCCGCTCAAATTCAAAACGGATTTTCACCTTATTCCTTCAATAGCATAAATAAATCACATAGTTGCTTACACCACTTACATCAAACATTACAAAAGAAAAAAATATATAGGTCATCGATGAGTACGATCGCACATTTAATTTCTGCTGTCGTTCACATATCTAATATCCAATGTGTCCACTCCCCCCTTTGTTTTATTGTAGAACCAACTCAACTTCTTCTCAATATCGGTGTCCTTAGTATGGTGCATTGTAGAAAGTGGTAATAGTATTTGTATTAGAATTTATGATCATGATATTGTCTGAAGGTCTAATGTCTACAAAGCCATTTAAAACTAGGTTTGATTTTATATGCCCACCAAGCACTAGGAGTCATTTTGGGATCCGCACGTAAATACTTCCAATTTTCTTCAAAACTTTACAAAAATTATCATTAAGAAAAATATAGTCATTAGAATACCAAATGGGATTTAGTAGTAGCACCTACGCAGTAGTAAATCGTACAGTTAAAATTACTGTTAAATGATCGGAGAAAGTTAAATTTGATCACGCCATTGATTGAATCACTCACAATACATCTGGAGTATAATCCCATTGGTCAATGTACTTTCGGAAGTTGCCATGAAGAAGGTGTTCCCTGAGTCATTTGGTCTTAGATGACACTATGTGTTCACTAGTCGGTCGGAAAGTATGAATTTCTGCAAAGTGGGAGAGTAGTTAAAGAGGGCAATTTGTCTTATGAAGTACCGAATTCCAATCCTTCAGAAGGAACATACATACTATTATTTTTATTCTTAAAACTAGCACTAGTAATACATTCAAACACTGAAAGCACAGTTGGTAAATCGTAAAACAATATAAGTGGCAATACCCGAATGAGTCCACTAATGGTGAAGGATGTAGCGAGTAATTCTGTCCTCATCAAGATATTTGAGTTATGAATCTAAAACAATGGAAATATCATTATTGGAAAGGACATCTTTGAGAACCTCTTGTTTATATGCTTCTGAACGATCTTGAAGTCGTCCATCAAATATTATCAGTAAGTTGTCTCAATATCAATATAGAAATTAACGAATAGATAAAGCCTGATAAACATAAATTAAAGAAAAATAATAAAACAATAGTAATCATCACGTTTTCTTTGAACGATATTTTATAACTGATTGATTATCTTATGGCTCTGTTAAGGAATGTTCACTAGAACTATTTTCACTATCCTGGTTCAAAGAAACTAGTGTTTTTACCTTGTGTTCAAAAGCAACAGCTTTGCGGTCAGCATCATAGAAACCCGATCTTTTCATTTTACATACCATTTTATTTTTGTGTACACCGAGGTTGTCGTATTTTAGTTGTGAGTTGTGACATCATTCATTACTAATACTACACGTGGAAATTTCTAAGTTGTGTGCTATTAATTCAACTGATTTAACCGTATTACTACTTTTACTTAGGGGTGTAAAACCTAACTTCCGTTGATTGTATACTGAAAGAGTTATTGTCATTTACGTTTTCAGGTTGTGAGGTCTCCTTGATTTGAGATATAACTTTATTTGATATTGGGAGGATCAACCTCTTAGTCCACTGAGTTGGGATTTACCTTTAATGCAATATCCAAGAGAGGATAATCATCTTACCCTAAGCATTCTGGGTATTCTAAATATTCTGGTAATGTTTATTCTCTAGAACTGGGATGCAAGTTTTCTAAAAGTTGTTCCTGGCCTAATGTTCATTGTTTTGTAGGAGCATCCATATGCTCTAATGAAACATTTTCGGAATCTAGGAGACTTCGAAAGGAGATTCCGACTGCTCCACAGATGAAGGATGTGAATGACCGTCGTTTCAGAATCTGTTGTCTCTTGTTAGAATTGACATGCATCACAGTACGTTGAAAGAATGAAGAAGCACTAGTTCTATCACTTTTCGAACTGTATACCTATACAAGAAACTAACTGAATATGTTATTGTAAAAAGGGACCTGCGTCACGTTTTTGGTGGTTTTGAATTATTGCTTGTTTCAGGCTCTCTGGGGGTAGACGCATGTTTTGTATTTCAAATGTTCCAACTACCAGAACAGTAGCATCATAGCCCCTGAAACTATACTTCATATCCTTACTGTGTTAGAGAAGATCGGTTTTTCTCGTTTTTCTCGAAACTTTGTAAATGTGACTCGGGTCCCTTTTTACAATAACATATTCAACTGTAACTGTCTGTATCTAATGTTTCCCCACTCGCAACATAATGAGGCAATTGTGTAATTTAATGTAGGTACGCTTCCAGTCATTAATTGAACGAGGACCTTTTCGCAATGGTCACGGATCATATTTGTGCGAGTTCTCTAACCAAATGAAACAAGTTTGTGTCTATTCATAATCAAAAAGGCGTAATCCATGTACAATCAATAGATGAAATAAAGGTACAACACCTTTATTTTATTTTATTTTGAGCTGAACGACACCTGAACAAACTGTGTAAACCTGACTTTCGGAACATTCTTCTGGGTTAATGCCTGCTGTTTCATTTCTAATAGTTCATTGTTATATATGCTAGATCTCGTTTGACAATTGGAGTTTTCTAAATATCATTATTTATTGAATAATCTAATGCGCTTGGGATATTGTTAAAAATTCTGTTACACACCGCTTCCGAAGCAAGCTTAATAAAATGTATTTTCTTCTGTGATTTATTTCAATCAATATTACGTCATCTATTTTAAAATTAAATGTTCGTGAAACCCATAGGTAAAGTTCTTTACTTGGTGGTCTAGCTATTGCTGATCTAAAGTTCAAACGCACTCTATTAACACGTTGAAGACTCACCGTGACACAAAGTTTCCTAAAGCATACACCTCACATTATCAAAAATTAACCACATAGTAATTAGACAATTACTTAATTACACTTATAATCAAAAGCACCTAGTGAAATGTAAAGACTCAATTGAACAATAGTTTGGATGAATCACACCCACCTGTTGCACGATGCAGAAATTCACTACGGGTGACAAGCAATGAAAGAAACCGCCTGCTCGCTTCAAAGCCCACGAGCAGCCTACGGTGACAGTGTCCGCTTTATTATTAACTGCAATTACTAATGTTTTATAATTACTGTACTTGGGTTACATGTTAACTGACACACAGGTTTCAAAACAGGTTGACATCCGCTCAAACTGGCATCACCGTGTTCAACAACTGGAAAACAAATTGGAACTATTACATTCACGTAGACACGACGCCATTGCGAGCGATATCGGTCAATGTCGATCGATATCACACGATATCTTCAGTCAGTGATAAGTCTCTAAACTTTATATTTTAATTTGATAAGCGTTTGCAGATTCAAAAGTGATCGCCATAAATACAGGGTTTGCATCTTTAAACCGAAATAAGGAAATATTTATTTAAAACTATTAAGAAATGCTCCTTTCTCTGGAACTAGAGATGCCAAACGTTACCATGGCATCGTTACAAATGACGTAATGTCTTGTCACATAGTGACGTAGTCTCAGCGTATTGCAATATAAGTAGTGCTCAATACATATATTTCAGTGTGAATTATGATTGAAGGTTCATGCTTGAAGGTGATTTCTACGTTTGATTATTGTCAAATCTTAATTTCTTACAATGCAAATCTTACGTGCGAAAATTCCCTCATGCGGCATTTCCTCAATAACAAACGTTGTCGGAATACATGTATTGGCTACTATTTTCATTGTGATTTGTTAAGTCCACACGTTATACGCCATTATTTGTCGAAATATGACGTACTTGTGACGTTGATTCCCTAATTTTGAATGCATCTAGCTGCAAACTACATATGTTTTTTCATTCCTTCAAAGAAACTTTTTCCTTTTTGGTATATGAATTCACCCCTAAATATGTGACCCCTGTTGAAACACCCTGTATGCAATATCTGGGATTTGCCCATCGATGGTTTTGACTAGTCGAGACACCAATTGAAGAATATAGTTTTTAATCGTTTTCTATTCTTTTATTAGAAGTTTGAGTGAGGTCATGTCGTTCCAATAATAATAAAAAATAAAAGTAGGACGCAAAGAAATGCACTTTAAAATATAATGTAATATAATATCAGGTCCAGCTTCTACTTCGAGTTCTACTGTAACTGAGAACTTAAAGAGTCTTAGTTTCCTGCCAAATACGATTATTTCATATCTAGGAAACAAAGCCCATGTGCTATGAACGAACGTCATTTTCCAAACTATTCAACGACCATTGTGGAAAACTTTGTGAATAGAAGAAATTTCCACGGTTCCGTGCATTAATTTTCGACTAGAATTTCATCGGTTCAGCCAGTTTGCACCCATAGTGCGTGCAGGGATAAGAGAATTGCCATCATTAAAACTTATGGGACGAATTTTTAATCACTGATAATTTGGTGGTGGTGGAGCTGTATTATTTCTTGTATGTGTTTACAAATTGGTAATTGTTGTATATGTTTACAAATACATAATTTTCTTACATGTATGACACACTTTGTTTCGAATTTTATTAAATTTGAATAGTTAAATTATGTAGGAAACAGGAAAATGATTGATACTTCATAATTTCTGCATGGGAAACATAAATTTTAAGGTTGATTTACACAGCGATTTAGGATGTTTCGTGACAATTACGTGTTTCTATGCCTATAGACAAGTTCTTAGATATGTTACTCAAATGTGATGTATTGGCGTTTTCCAAGTTTCGGTTGTAAGTCCACATATTTCACTAGTTACTCCTTTTCGAACGACATACCCTCTGTACTCTATTCTGTACATTCTCAAACAAACTTCTCAGCTATATGCCCTTGTGTCGAAGGTGGAATAACATGCATTCTCTTACCCCAAACCACGCCGATATTCCCGTCTCTGACAACCTTAACAAAGGCACAGACATTCATTTAAACATAAAGCACGCTGTCACGCCAAATTGCTTCCACTGTCTGTATCAGTGCCCTGGAAGAGAAAATATCTCATGTTCATCCTGACCTACACCATTGTATTGTAATTTAGAAAGCTCATTGACCATCATCATAATAATAAATACCATCACTGGCATACAACATCTTGCGTTGTGATTGTGATCAAAGATCACATAGTTAGTACTGAAGAGTATTAAAGGAATAAGGTTATGTAGCCTTCACTTCTGTATTACCATGAATTCTTACTCTCCCTAATATCTAACGTTCCTTCAATAGTTCAGTCAAATTACACAAAAAAATCATGAAAGATTGAAAAAATAGGGAAAAGATGGGACTTGTTGTAATAGTTCCTTTACACTCTAATATTTGTTGTGTGAATAGTCCCCGTAAATCTCCCTTGTGCATTCGACGCCATCTTGGAAAATAATTGCCGGTGTGTGACCCTTTTGTGAACTTTCCGGACAGATTTCGTATACACTAATCAATCATGACATCACTGCCTGAATGTTTCATTTTCGACTCAAATGTTTGCTGAATGTGTTGACTTTATTTTTCAACAGAGAGCTTATACTATTATGTATCATTATTACTATTGTCGCGACCAAGCGGGAGGCCTTTTTTTTCTGGTGTAGTTCCTCTTTCTATGTGACTGTTTTCTTGGGATTTTTACTTTATTTTAAAGTTATTTTTAAGAAATTATTTTTATTTCAGTTATCATTATTTAAATTATTTCTATTAGAAAAACGTTTTGAAGAAGTATTGATAGTAATTGAGGACATGTGTGAGATCTTGTGAGGTTAAAAACTTCGTAGCTGTCAAAACGTACATCAAAAGTCCGTATTTTTAGATTGAAGTATATTCTTCAATCTAAAATCTTTCGTTATATAGGTTTTGTGCTTGTTGAGATTGTGGGCTAGAAGTAAGATATTTGGACTGTAGAAAGAGTTTGAACCTTCGAATGAATTACTGCAACAGTGCAGAATGTATTAGGTAAGGTATTGCACCATGTGAGTGTATCTTCTATGTGTGATTTTTTTCTAAAGGTTGGTATTTGGGAAAGGAAAAAATCAGCCAGACGAAAATCACCTCGGTTTCTGTGAAGGCCGTTGGAAACAACGGACAAACTTTGATGGTTGTCTTATTTTTGGCGAAGCTGCAACTCTACAGATCTCGGTGGAGGGAGATGGTTTATTCTGCGAAACGCAGCAACCGGCAATACAAAAATTAATTCTATTTTCAAGCAAAATCTTTTTCTGTGACTACACACAAATAAAGAGAAAGCAAACTTGTAGTATTTTCATGGAACAGTCAACAACAATGAAAGGAAAATATATGACAGCACTAAGAATCCAACATTAATTTTTTTAGCAAGAAAGTAGAGAAGAAAAAGATAACTGCTTATGGTTGAACATAAAATCGGCCTGAGCCAAAGTTGCCTATAGGCCTTAAAAACTAAATTCAAATTCGAACATGAAATCTCTGGAAAGTATTTTGACGAAGTGTAAATGCTATTGATATTTTCAGAGCAGAACGATGCGGTGATTGGAAAGTACACTTAAGTTTCATTGTGGTGATGTTGTCACATTTTTAGGCTGCATGTTCCTTGGTGTATGCGAAGAGCGCATCTATACGTACAACAGATATTGGAACTGGAAAAGAAAATTACTCCATCTCAGTTTGAACAATTCACCGAATTGGAGTATTTCACAATCAGGAGGATCGATGAGAAATGAACCGTAATATGGACTGATATGACGATGGAACAGACATTTATGATTGCCATGAAATCCATTGGTAGTGTTATAGATGCCCAGTGAATGTCCGAGAGTATGATAACTTGGGGAGTTGATATACCTGCTTGTAGTGAATTGATTCACAATCTACCGAACTTCTGCAATAAAGATTATATGATATCAAACCAACAAGATCATCTAAGAAATTCATACCAGTAAAGAGATTCATAAGATGCAGATAAACTGTGGCAGTGGTTTGTTGCACATCTACTCTTTTTAAAAAGTCCAGAAATGATGTCTATTTTTGCTGGGATCACAGGATACATGAGATTCAACTATGATGATGCCGTAGCAGTAGGAATTGCAGTGATGAGCCAGATCCATGGTCAGAAATTCACTGATATTCATCTACATCGAAACCATCGAGTTCTTATATTAGCATCAGTCAATAGCTCTATAACGGTACGAGGTGGAAGATGTTCCCGTGAACACCATGCAGCAATTTAACAGAATACTGTGTGTCATGAAGTCAAACGAAGACTTTGCATCTCACCTTAAGAATAAACCTGCACCGAAGCCGTTGTACCTGATGAAATATCTACGAGAAAAACTAAAAATCAGTGTTATGCAGCCGATATATAAAAATCCGTATGTGACAAGGAGAGTTCATATGCTGGAGATCATGGCCAATTTGTTACGTATGAGGGATACCTCCTGAGACCAGAGGTGTGGCTTCAGAATGTTACATACAATCGTGTACTTTCATGTGACGCTTCAAATATACAGGAGCAAGAACTGTGTAGTAGTGTTTGATGGCTATGCAGAAACTGCAATAACCAAACAGGTGAGGCAAAATGGACTCGCTGGGCAAAGCCAGTATGCTGAAATACTTTTCACAGAAAACATGGAACCAACTGTAGGGCAAACAGAGTTCCTACCAAATCCACAACTTGCTTAATGAAACACCAAGAAATATCAGGGGTGGCGGTTTGACAGGGAGTGCCGAGAGGATATATATTCACGTTACGCATCGTATATACAGAAACATTTTGGAAACATGAACTTTATATTATTTGAGGACTTTACAGAAAATGCAATAACAAAATAGGTGGCATAAAATGGACTTGCCGGGACTTGCCGTGAAAAGTATACTGAAATATTTTCACGGAAAACATGGAACCAACTGTAGGGCAAACAGAGTTCCTGCCAAATCCACAACTTGCTTAATGAAACACCTAAAAAGATCAGGGATGGGGGTTAGACAAGGGAGAGCCGTTGTAGACAGATTGATAAAAACCACTGCAGTATCTGTGACAACTGAGAAACATACTGTCGTCGTTTGAAGACATGTGGATTTGTTTGTCCACTTGATTCAACTTGCAAATAATCCTGGACATAATCTTTACCTCTTTAAACCAGGAATGATTACAGGAAAGGATGCGAAAAAGTGTTTAGTGTTAATAAACTATAACGTTCACTACAGTTATAACGTGGTAGTTCGATGTTCATGCATGCAGTGAGTAGCTGCGACACAATCTCCGCATCATATGGTGTTAGAAAAAGAACGACATTCAACTTTCTCAGGATGACTGTAGAATTGCAACAATGGACCAGTGTTTTTATTAATGCTAACCCGACAGCAGATCCACGAAGTGGCTAAACTTCAAGAAGAATTCCTGTTAGCCCTCTACGGTGTCCCCAAACCAATAACTCTTCACGAGAGCAGATAAAAAAAACTTCTTGAAAGCACTCAGCTGCTGCCCAGTATAAAATCAAATCCAGCTTGCAGCTCTTTTCCCTACAGAAGCAAAAGGACATATCTTAAATACATATCATCAAATTCACCCGTAGTCAAGCAGTGACCTACCATCCACTGATTGGGGCTGATATTTAGATGGTAAGCAACTGTAGCCTGTCACTACTCGAGAACCACCTGTCTCTGATTCATTACTTCATTTTATATCATACAACGCGGCTGTGAGCAAACATGTAAATGCAAGAAAGCAGGTCTGTTGTGCACCATGTGAGGTAAGTGTGTGAGGAAACGCTTGCACCAATTCACACTCGGTAATGCTGGAAGACATTGCAGGTCCTGATGATCTCTGACGATAAATGTGGAACACAGTTTCATAACGAAAATATCCACGAAGAAAGCGACTTTGAAGAAGAAATAGTAGATGATACTGATACAGAAGGAAGAAATTATAATTCCCATGGACAAGCACAAAAACAAGATTGTAGTTATATTAAGGATCTTTTAAAGTAGCACCAGTTGACCTCGAACGCTCCGAACCGCACGAAAACATACTTAGAATATAAATCGTTCATCACAAAAACAGTGATCTCAGTATCTTCCATTCAAAACGTTGCATTCTACCAAAAGAGATATCTGAATAGACAGGAATTTGGGTAACGCAAAGAATGAGAATAATTTTCCAGATGTTACGTAACAGAGAGAAACAAGATTTCCTGTTTGCACCACCGGAAAGAGGTTGTTTAAATGAGTAAGGTAGGTGGAGATATCGCATAGCTTCTATCCTGTTGGTCGGAACAAACTTTTTCTTTATTAATGTCCAGTCCATTGTAGCAGTGTAAAGGTGGATGTGACTCGCGAACATTTTCGTGCTTTGATTTTTTTATTATAAGTGTGTCTCTCTCTATCTCACTGTAAGTCAGTACAGGATTTTTTACAATAAAATCCAGGCAAAACACATTTTCTTCAGTCACTACCGTTGGCAGATCTACCGTTGGCGTAGATCCGCCCTGTCTACTTCTCATCTTTAAGGGTGGTTCTTCCCCTTCAAAACTCGACAAATCAACCGTACACTATGGTACGTGAAGGAGCAGAGTCTAGAAATGCGCCCTGTATCCTTTCCAGGTATCGTTGTTGGTTTAGACCGCACTTATTCAGGGCACGAAAATACTCGCTAGTTTCATCCACGTTTACACCGCAACAATGAAGTGCCTACTAATAAAGAAACATTTCTTCTCACCGCCAGGATAGGAGCTGGGCGATATCTCCACTTACCCTTACTCATTTATACATCCTCTTTCCTGCAGTGCAAATAGAAAACCTCTATCTCTCTTACACGGAGACTCCACGAAGTGTCAGAGCCTGATTTGGTACAATATAGGAGATACCAGTGTATTAACATATATGCATATTCCAGGTGCTAGTAATTGTGAGACAGAGATGAAACGAGGCAATGCAGAATGTGTTGCACAGGTAAAGCGAACAATGTGTCTATTCGTCATCTGCTGTATATTTCAAAGGGTCAAATATAACGAACATGGCACCAATGAATATCTATCATGTGTTAGTATGTATTAGAGACCAACTATAAGTGTTTGTTGTACAAATGAGTGCACGTGGCAGGGAAACAGTTGAAGAACAGAAACTGCGAAGCTGGATAGTGCACATTCTACTTGAATACATCTGCAATAATATTGTGGATAAATACCAAGTAGATGAGTGATAGAAAGCTGTGGAGCAAATTTTGTCGCCATGTATGTGGAAGGTGACACTGAAGACAGCGACGCTGCTGACGACGAACGCAACGATGTTGTTTACCTACCACCAGCAAAACAGCCAAAGGAGCAGAGAAGAATTCCATTGAAAGACAAATTTAACGCTGTCAATTTCTGGCATGACGTAAAGAAAGGTACATACATGCCGTTGTCTACAGTGCAAAAACCGTATCGATATTTTGATAGCAAAAAGTAGCTGTACAGGTGGGAACAAGAGATTCGAGGAGTGATAATTGATTTACAGTTTCAGTGCATGATCTGTTATGCATCTTATCAATAACTTTCACGAATTAAACCTCTTAAACTCAAGCGGCTATATGTCATGTGGTTTGGTTTCATACGACCGCACTTTTGACTTCACTATGCAGTTATTCCACGAATCCCCCGATAACGAGATATGTTTCGGATTCGATTTAACGAATATTTCCAACATCTTTGTCACTGAATGTCTCTGTATTTCCCATCCTGTCTGACCTCGAAAAGTCGTCATTAGTGCTTTATACACAGCGGCTTTAACTCTTGGACTGAAAGCTGTCCGTGTATTATCTTGAAGAAATATGTAGAGTATTGGGAATAATTTACCGACACAATACTTGGTGACAGCACTTTTGACCCCCCCCCCGGATTATATCATATTTATCACAGTATTGTACTGTGCCCTTGCGCATTCGATATTTTGTAAAACGTCTGGGTGTATTCTTCACAATTTCTGCACTCCACTACCACTGCGCGAATCTCTTGTTCCCGCCTGTACAACTACTTTTCACTATCAACATACCAAAACCGTGTTTGTACTGCAGACAATGACATGTGTGTACCTTTCTTTACGTCATGCCAAAATTCGAAAGCGTTCAATTTGTGTTCCAATGGAATTCTTTTCTACTCCTCCTCTATTTTGTTGGTGGTGGGTAACCGCCATCGTTGCGTTCGTCTTCAGCGGCGTCTCTTTCTTCAAGATCACATTCCACATATAGGGCGACAAAAGCTGCTCCACAGGTTCCAGTGACTCATCTACTTGATATGAAACCCGTCCACAATATAGTTGCAGATATATTCAAGTAGAATGTGCACAATCCAGCTTCGCAGTTTCTATTCTTCAACTGTTTCCCTGCCACATGCACTCATTTGTACAACAACCACTTGCAGTTGGTCTCTAATACATGCTAAAACATGATAGATATTCATTGGTGCCATGCTCATGTTATATTTGACCCTTTGAAATATACAGCAGATGACGCATAGACACATTGTTCGCTTTACCTGTGCAACACATTCTGCATTTCCTCATCTCTTGCCTGGCTCACTATTCGTACCAGACGCTTTACTAGTAACTCAAATATACATATATGTTAATACACTGGTGTCCCCTATATGTGTACCAAGTTTCACGGAAATCGGGCTCTGACACTTCGTGGAGTCTCCGTGTTAGTTACGTGGAATCCGGAAAATTATTCTCCTTTTTGCGTTACCCAAGTTCCTCTCTATTTAGATGTATCTTGTGGTAGAATACAACGTTTTGAATGAAAATGACGCAGGCAACTCTTTTTGTGATCAACGATTTATATTCTAAGCATGTTTTCGTGCGATTTGGAGCATTCGAGATCAAGCGTGTCCCTTAAATTAAGTACTGATACTTGTTGAATTTATTTTCATTAATGAACATTTTTCGTGGGTAAAATTAATTAATTTATTCGTCTTTAATTGATAATTGGCTGAACCAAGAAACATTCTTACAGATGACATTCTTCGCTGAATTTTAATTTTATTACAAATTCCTGACAAGCAAACATACTGATGGGGCAAAAGAAGTTATATTTTTCTTCCGTCATGATTAGAATGCCTTGAAGAACATGCCTTAATCTAGTACCTAATACTATGCATTTTCTTTCCATTTATTCCAGCAATTTAGAAGTATAAGGGTATTTCCACTTTTTGATCACTTCCCACAGACAAAATCTGACTTTTATATCGAGGGTATCTCCCAAACCAATTGCGCTCAAGTGGCCAAAATTTGTATGCATTGACACTCTAATCATTGACTTTGACACTGATGATGATGGGAAAAATATATGACTTTTTCTGCCCCATCAGTATGTTTACTTGTCAGAGGGAAAATGTTCGCCAGACGGGAGATTCAATCTCTACGAAGAGGAATTCACATACCGGCAGCCATTTTCCAAGTTTGTGGTGAAAGCACAATGGGTACTCATGAGGACTTTTCACACAGTAAATAGAAGGGTGCAAAGAAACAATTAGAACAAGTTCCATCTTTTCCTAATTTTTCCGACCTTAAGTGCTATCTTGACTGAACTACTTAAATAGAACGTGAGAGCCGAGGAGGATCAACGACCTCTGGCGCTTGGGTTCGTCGGTTCAAACCCTGCTCGTGACATGTGGGCTTTGATGTGGACAAACACCATGTGCATGGGTTTTCTCGGGATTTTCCGATTTCCTCCCACTTTCTCATTCCACCAATCATCCGATCATCATCCATATGGTCTGAGTCAATATTGCCTGAGAACCTTAAAATTAAATTAAAATAGAATGTATAAACATCTAGTAGCGGCAAAAGAAACTTACGTATATTCTCCCATCGAAACTTCGACGATTTCTCACCCCGCCTATCTACGTATAATTGAGTCTGTACACAAAATATTTTAGATCACCTCAATTTGAACAACGTATGTCAATTCCAATGAATTCATGTGCGTATTACTTTGAAATTGGGCCAGCCGGTTCTTCAGTTTTGGCAGACGAAGTTAAGCACAGAGAAGACTTAAATACATATTCTAAAATAAGGTCGACTGCCAAGTATTTACTGTTATCCTTGAAAGAAGAGCGTATAAAATATGCAAAAGTTCAAGTTTTATCCTGGAGGTTAACCATAGCAAAATCTGGCCAAGTCAGTGCCGGATTTAGTCCGGCGGTTAAATTTTGCCGCGCTTTCCACCAACTTTGAAAACTGAACACTCAAAACTACACCAACTCAATATTTGTTATGTTTACTGATTAGATTTACTGTTTTTTTGTACTAGCTTACCTTTTATAGACACATAAAATTATGTTTTTAATAAGATTTTCCCCTGGACACCTTAATAATAAGAAAAATAATATAATAACAGGCGAGATAGAAGTGTTCTATCCCTGTAGTTTTAACAGCACAAGGGACATTTTTTTCACATTTTAACCTAACAGTATATCCTCGTAATGAATCTTCCAGCTTGTAAAATATTGTTGGGGTTAAATAATTAATTTCAAGTTCCAAATAAAGTTTCACTTGTACTGCGACAACTATAGAAACATAATAGTTCAATCTCGCATAATAAAGTTTATTGTTCAATTAGGGCCACAAAAAAGCTATTACAAAATATGTTTATAAAAAGAGTTTTTTGACCTCCTAAAAGCTAAGGGATACAATGCATAAAATAAAATTAGCTTGTATATAATAAAATAACAATTGAGGATAACTGCAACTGGAAGTATAATATTAATGTGATATTTATCTTACGAATTGTTTAAGCGGAGTCCATCTACAGCACTAAGTACACTAGACAATGTTTCTATGGTAGGCAAGCGCAAAAGATTTTGTCCAGACATCACCTAGAATTCATTTAGTTTAGTTGCGATGGTACTTAAAAATAAACTGTATATTTTGTTACTATTTAGAATGCCACTTTTCTTGCTTTTCTTTCTGCAAAAGAGTTTATTGCATCTTCGTAATCAATTGAACTGGTTATGTCATTTTCTGTGGATAGTATTGAAAGGTTAGATAGTCTCTCACGACACACGGTAGATTTTAAATAGTCCTAAATCAGCTTTAATTTACTGAAGCTTGTTTCACATCCAGCAGATGTCGTTGGTAGGGTAGAAGAGCATGAAGAGTTCTGTCGAGCACCCAAAGGGGTGTGCATTCAAATCCATGCTTTTAGCACTTGGAATATAGTCTGACACGTAAGACTTGACTACCAAATAAAACCCAAAAATTATGCAGAAAGGAGGCAATTGCCAAAGAAATTTTTGTGAATACCAAGAGAGATGTTTAAGCACAGCAAGAATAAAAAATAACAAAAATGGGCTCTACTTATTCCTGATAGAATGGAAATTCTTGTATTTCTTTATAAAAATCTATAACATTCCTAAATTTCAGTCACTAAACGTTTTTGCAAGTTAAGATCGCTATGTTATTAGTTGGTTTAATTTGGTACATATATTAAAGTGAACGAAATGATGACAGTATTGTCTGAAAATTTAAAAAGAAACTTTCTAAAATTATGTAAAAGAAAGAAGTCAACAAAGTGTAAAATAATAAATATTATAAACAGAATAAGTTAATAAAGCAGAGGAGTTGAGAAATAGGAAATTTGAATATTTGAAGTTTACTTTGAATTATCATAAATATTATTTATATTGTATAACACTGGTGAGGAAAGTATCGAATATCGAAGGCCAGAAAAACTATCTGTATCGAATATCGCGAAATTTTGGTAACGACCCATCTGTAGTATTTACCATTATTATGCAAAAATATCTAGTAGATAAAGAACGATTTTAAGTATCAAAATGTTAGTGTGTAGAACCTTTGTTATGTAGCAAGAATATAAGTAATAAAACAAAAGTTTAAAACAAATAAATAAGAAACGAATAACTTTTGAAGGAAGAAATTCAAGAGTTAATACTAGCCGACCAGGTAGTCGCGCGGTCTAAGACGTTAGGCCAGCGACTCGAAGGTCCTGGATTGGAATCCCGGCTGGAGTATGGATGTTTGTGATTGTGGACTTTAACTAAAACATGACGGATAATCGTGACGGGTCGAAGTCGAATGGCCCATATAAAATAAAGTATATCAAATTTTACCAAAGAGTTAATACTCGATATTTAAAAAGCTTTATCTAAGAGAGAAATAGAATTCGTTTTCCTTATTTTAAATTTTTGATTTAGTAAGTCCCATCATATAAAAACACGTTAATTCGTTATTTTTTCTTGCTAAGAATACAGTTAACATTATTTACGATAACAATCGATTCAAAATGTATTTTAATGTTAATGATAGTATGTTTCTACAGTGTATACGTGTGTTTCTACAAGTAATAGCGCGCGCACAATCATACCTATCCACACACACCCACACACACACCACTGCCCTCACCACACACAATGTAAAGGCTATTTTTGTTTTTGCTTAGAACAAGATATGTCCCGGGTTGGCTTTATATAAAGTTGGTCACCCTACACAACATAGTCTCGCACCACGTAATGTACTTTGTTATCTTCTCTGAGGCCTTTCGTGGCATCACTATTACTAAATCCAGTAAGGTAGTAGACCTGCCTATTTGACTTGAATTGCGGCTTCGAATTTTAGAAATGAAGGTAAGTTGTACGGAATAACGTAAAAAATGTCTTAGCGCCCCGGTATTGAAATTTTTAACCAGTTTAGGCCACTTTCAATTTAACAGATTATTTTAGTTCCCTTTTTAGTAACTTTGTTTTAGCTGTTTGTCGCTCCCTAAACATGTCGTCCGGGGCACTTTCCCACTTTTGTCCCCCCCCCCCCCCCGTAGATCCTGCACTGGGTCAAGTTGAAAATGTCCGATTAAATTGTTGACTGCTGATTCCCACCCAATCTGACCGTAGTATATCCCCTTCTACCTTCTCTCGTCACGCTACTAACAGTACGTGAAAGATAAAGGTATAATACGAATAACTGAAGCGTTGTCGGGGACGATAGCATTAACGAAAATGACTTTTGGTGACAATAAATTACAATTATTATTATCAATCAATCATCGAATTGTTAATCTTAAAATTAGATCTATTATACATTTACAGTAATTGTTGAAATAGGATGTACTTCGTTCGTTATAAGTTACATAGTTTGAGAACCGATTCGTTTGGAAAGAAGAATGCCCTGGTAAAGTAATTCCTATATAAAATAGTATTTTTTTATTGTCATTCTATTTTCCTTCTCAAGTGTTCTATCTAACATTGTAATATGATTTTATTTTTATTCCTTAGGTGTGCTCCACTGCGGATTTTGTGAACAAAGTTGTAGAGATTTGACGGAATACGATCAACACAAAACTGAGTGTCCAAAAAGAATTGTTGCCTTAGGTAAGTAGTTTCTCTTCTTTTCCTCTTAGATATATATTTGTAACTGGGCCGAAAATAATAAATTATACGTATTATAATATAGGAGCAAACATCCATTACATTTTCTTTTGTCTTAAACATCGTAACACAATTATTCCTTAACATTAAAAGATGATAATTTATAACTGAGATAGTATACCAGTGTAGACTTATCGCAAATCACGTATATCTTGTTCAGTATTAATAACATTACCAGGGAAACGAAGCTAACTACCAGAACCAACTATAATTCACTTCGTATAATTTCGTAACCTGATGAGCTTCCGCAATACGAATTAGTTCTACTGTACTTAATTCATGCAGTGGTTCTGCTAAGATTCCGGTTAACATCTGAACGATAGCAGTAAACTTTCATGGATTTCGATTCCAAGCAGAGCATTGGTAGTTCAAGCTGTTTGTTATCTATTTAGTACGGTTTAATGTGTCACAAATTTTGTGATTCCGATTTCCCAAGACTCCTTGAAGGTAACCTTGGTATATTTACTTGGAAGGTAAACTTCCAAACCTTGAGTAGTGTATTGCGTTAATTTTACCTGCAGTGAAATCAACTGTATACGTCCTATTGCTCACGAAAAAAGTAATTTGGGCCCAGATAGAAATGAATTCCACCAGATTTATGGTTACAAAAAGGAATTTTACCAGAGCACATTTTTCATCAAATTGTTATGAGACGGCTCTCATAAATGATGAGCTTCATGTATTAAAGGGGTTGGTCTGTGGTATGCAAATTATTTTATCTTTGACTATTAATGTGTTTGTATTTTTATATGTAAATTATATTAGGTAAGGTAATCAAAACCCGGTCGGGTACTTATAATTAATGTGTATATTTAATTATTGTAATCGTTTATATGTATTTAATGTTTAATTTTATAATTCTGTGCTTGTATTCAAGGGCGTCGGCAAGAAGAGGCAAAAGGGGTCAGATTTTAGACCTCTATTTTTCTTCATATATTTAATATTTATGTTCTAATGTTTTCAGTGCATGCATTTCATAACAAGATATTTGGGATTCTGTCGTTACATTTCCTAGTTTATTTCCATATTAATTTTATTATATGTAATCACAAATACACCAAATTATACCCACAAAACTAATTTCATAAAAACATCGAAAGTACAATTCTAATAGTATTATTGCGCCATCATGTAACTTTTTTGATCGTACCCTTTTTTATATAAAGTTGATAGCAATTCTTCTAGCGACAAACAAAAGATGTGTCGAATATTTCTTTCCCACACACACAGTGCAAAGTTTAAAAACACGAGAAATCCTATGATAATATACATGTTCTTTTAAAGTAATGTTTATGGGCTCTTATCTTAAGATACTTTAGTATTAACACCTCCTAGTTTTATTTTTTTTAAATACCGAACAAATCATGAACAATACTGAAAATTTGAAAAGCAACCCATCTAATACATATTAACATTTATGAAATAAAATATTTAAGATTTTCATGCTAAGGCTTTTAGCCAAGATATTTGAATCTCGGTTTATAGATTAAGACTGCATAGTACAGGATTTCTTTATTATCAATAATAAATATTTTCATATTATGGAATACTTCATTTGATATTTATTTATTTATTAGTCGCCTATTACAGGAGAATAAATATCCAATTTACCATAAGTTTACATAATTACAAATATTACAAATGCACAACTAGAAAGACAAAAAAGAAACAATGAAAAAAGTACATGAAAATAATCAACAAGTAGTAATTATAAATATTAAAATACATCAAATACTAGATTCAAGAACAAAACTGAAACATAAATGAAAGTACCCGGATACAATTATATCAACGGAATTGCTTCTCACAAATGAGTAAAATCAGAAGACAAAATATGATATCATATAATACAATATTAAGTTAAAAAATTTCACAACAATCGGAGATTATATTTAAGAGATTTTATATAAGTAGAATAGCAAAATCAACATCCACATTGTTTTGCGCCAGTTTGTTGAATAACTGACACATTCTGATGACAGGTGAATTGGAATGTGCAATAGTTTTAGATCTATTACAATTAAAAAGCAATCTAGTACTTAAATCGATAGCTTTTGTATTAAAATTCAATAGCTTTAGACACTCCGAGCTATGAATGATTCCATCTACTAATTTATAAAGAAAAGTTAACTGCAAGAACTCGTGTCTGGTTGCCAACGAACTTATACCAAAAATATTTAAAAGTGTGTTGTACGACACCCTTTCTTGATAAGACTTAATTCTAAATGTCTTGTTATAAAGGTATCTCAGAAATTTGTTTTGAATACGTTCAATTTTGTTAATAAATTGCTTGTAGTAAGGAGTCCAGATTATCGAAGCATACTCTAGTTTGCTCCTCACAAAAGTATTAAATACAATTATTAAAGCATTAAAACAGCGAAATTCTCGTGTGTTCCTTATCACAAATCCTAAGAGTTTAGAAGTCCCATTGCACACTTTTTCTACATGTGCATTGAAAGATACCTTATTATTAAAGAGAATTCCCAAATCGTTTACCTCTTGGTTTCTTTTAATACTAAAGATTTATCTTATATTCAAAATGAATTGGGCAATTTTTCCTAGAAAAGTAATTGAAATGGATTATTTATATTGAAATGCAGTTGATTTTGAATACTTCACTCATAACAACTGTTTAAATCTGCCTGTAACTTCGAAACATTCTCATCTACTCTTATTTGTCTAAACAATTTCATGTCATTCGCGTATAGTAAACAGTAAACAGTACAGTCATCCGAGTATTTGAGAACCGTCGGTAAATCATTAATAAATGATACAAAAAAATAACGGTCCAAGATTAGATCCTTGAGGCACGACAGAGTAAACATGAAATAGGTCGGATCTCTGATTATTGTAAACAACAAATTGTTTTCTGTCTTTTAAATACGAAGAGATCAACTGCGACAGTTCTTTTGAAAATCCAAAACTAGACAATTTCTTAATCAAAATAGCATGGTCCAATTTATCAAAAGATTTTAAAAAATTAGTATAGATTGTATTAACAGAAAAATAATTATTGAGAGTATCTGATATATAGTGAACATAAGTAAGAATTTTCGTAACTATTGTCCTCCTGGGATTAAAACCGTGTTGATATATTGATATATAAAGTTTTGCATCATTATATATTCGACTGTAAAGAATGTGCTCAAATACTTTGGCTATATAAGAAATTAATGAGATCGGTCTATAATTTTCTATATTTATTGAGTTTCCCATCTTAATAATTGGACGAACTTTGCTGATTTTGCAAGCATCTGGATACACAGACGTTTTCAATATGAGATCGTAAATGTAAGAAGGTTTCTTTAACACCTCACCACATCCCTTTACAACATAACTAAGTATTAAATCAGAACCAGATGACTTTGACGATTTTAAATTTTTAAGAGAATTAAAATATTCTTGTTCGGATATGGAATTCACTATCAAACAATGTGATACATATAAATTTGAAGATTCTCATCCATTACAATTTGCCGAGGATGAAGAATAAACACTCTTAAAATAGTGAGCGAACCCGTTAGCAATAGCAGAACCACAAGTAAGAGTTTGATTATTATAGGTCATGTGACTAACTTCCAACTTATGACTTTTCTTATTATTAAGGTAGTTCCGAAAGCATTTGAAATTGTTCTTTAAGTCTGCATCTGCTTGAGCTATATGTAATTTATATGCCCCATTAATAAGAGTTTTAGATCTTTTACGTAACTCTCTAAATTTATGTAAATTATAATCTGACTCATTCTTATGTTTCCTATCGTATTCTTTTTCTTTTAATATATTAACCATTTCCAGTGTAAACCAACAAGGGCGACAACTCCTTTTAAATACTTTCCTATTGGGTACGTTACTATCCACAATGTTATTTTAAAGACTGTAAAAATGTTTAGCAGCTTGATTGACATTATTAATTGAGAGTAAATTGATCCAAGTTTGTTTCCTTAAAGAACTGTATAAATTAAGAAAATTAGCTTTACCAAATTGTATATAATACTAGAACTATGCTTAAGATGGGAAATAGTATTTTGAAAAACAATTGACAATTTAAAGATGGATGATGTATATCTTCAACCAAAACAGGATATATATTTCTAGATACGCTAACTTCCAATTCAATAGTAGAGGGAACTAAGTCAAGAGTTTTACCGTTCATATTCTTTACTGGGTTCAATGACCTTAAATTAAGAAATGCGATAAAGTCGGCTAAAGACTTACAAACAGTGTTACCGCGTAACAAATCAAATGAGCAATCTGTAATATACGTAATGTTAAAGTCGCCAACAATTATTATATTTTGACGTTTATGTCAACTATTTCTTCATTTTTTTAAAAACAATCATTATATCTATCAACATTGGTATTCGGTGTAAAATAAACTACAATGACGTAAAGATATTTTACTCCTATTTTAACCTTCATACATAAATCTTCTATGCAATTAATAATTATTTGTAATTCAGTAAATTTATAGTCTTTTAAAATCGCTATAAGCACACCACCCCATCTTTATGCATTCTATCATATCTAAATACGTTATACTGTTGATCTATAAATTCTACGTTATAAATACCATTACGTAACCAAGTTTCTGTCAAAAGAATTATATCGAAATTAGCGGTTGCTATACCAGTGTACAATTTATGTAATTTGTTTCGGATACCCCTAACGTTTTGGTAATTTAAAAATAACGAATGGTCATTTCTACTCATGTCAAGTTTCTAACTTCATCAATGCTAGTGATGTTGTATACAAAAGTATCGTCAGCCATCTTCCTTAATTTAATGTTGCCTGCATGACCAATCCAAAGGAAAGCAATTTTTTTCCCTCTTCACCTTCCTCGCCTCACTAAAGTCTATCCTACAGTGTAACGTCAAACTATGATTAACATAGATTGCTCCACCCACAGACAATCCCAGATCTTTACAACTAAGATTTCTTTTAACTTTACTTCTTGCAATAAATTGATCTTTGTCATATCTCCTAACAAATCTAACAACAATACCATGCCCTGTCTGATTAGGAGATATTTTAGCCTGTGACTTACGTCTATCATATCATTACTAACATTTATATCCAAAGCACTACCAACTTCCCTAACTATACTATTAACATCTCTATTTGGCAAGACAGGAGCCCCTTGTATTTCGACAGTATTCCTTCTACTATACTGTTCTACATCATCTACTTGAAGTTTGAATTTATCAAACTGTTTTCTTAAAAAAATCATTTTTTAGATCTTCAATAGTCTGAACCTGAACCGAGTCCAAGGAACTGCTCAAATCTTCTTCCAGTTTCTTATTAGAGCCCTAATTTCATCTACTTCTTTTTTAATTACTAGTAACAAATTAAATACTTCGTATAAAGTGGGGAGTATTTTAGTCATTTCGAAAGTGCTGTCACCCGACATGGACTTCCGTCGAGCCTTCTGGCTCTGAAGATTTGAAAAAAATTCTGAATGTATTTTCTGAAGATTTGAAAAAATGACGTCATCTTCCTTTAAATCAACACATACACTATGAAAAATATTGCTACACTCCGAACACTGTATTTTTGAATTTACATCCTGTCGAGAGACTGGTTTTGAACACTTACTACACATTCCCATGATGAACAGAAAAAAAAGGAACGAAAGACAATATGGAAACAGCAGAGGCACAAATCACGAGCTCCGACCTTGTTTTATTTTTGAGATAGGTTTACTGATTGGGAACGGATTATTATTCTCTTTAATCTTGTTAACCACATTTGCTATAACACCGTAGATCTCATTAGCTTTGCACTCATCAAATTTTATACTCTGTCTCTAGTTTATAACTAGCAAATGACCTGGTACCATTGCATGCATGTACAATTACACAAGGCGAGTTGAAATGCTGCAGTCAGTTTGTTTACATTTTCATATTCGAGTACCAAGCACAAAAACAGATGAAATTCGTAACAAATGCCACTGTAATAGCTGAATATCAAGTTTGTTAATACATAGCACTGGTACTTACCAGTCATTGCTATCACAATTGTTCTATCCCACAAACAGTAAAACCACAAAAACACGTCATTTAACTCGGAGCATAAATTCACTCACATATCACTTCGGCATGGTTGTCACATACAATCTGAAGTATTAACCAACACACTGTCTAAAGGGCCATTATTGATTGTGACTTGTCCATTATTTTTAAGTATATTTAAAAAATAGAGCCTGATTACCAAAGGCTTTTAAAACTAGCCAGAATTTGCATTCTTGAATGTTTTAAAGGCCTTATGTAATTTTGGGTCACCCCGAATGGATCAGGATGGGAGAATTGATGAAATGAAGAAAGTGAGAGGAAATGGAATGACCCAGAGAATACCACGCACACGGTGTTTGACTACCGCAAAGTCAGGTGGAACGAGTCGGGATCGAACCGCGGACCACAGGCACTTAACAAACCTCTTCTTCAACAGCAAATCTTACACATAAATTATCTATTAATGTTTATTAAAATATGTTCCTTCTGTAATCTACGACACACGACACGTTTGATGAAAGTACTATTATCCACAGTTTTAAATTTATCAGCACTATTGAAAGTCCTCTATGTCTGACAATGCCATGACATCTCTCTCTTTGTGACTTCAAGTTGTCTAATGTCCATAAATCACACTGCATGAATTTCCATTGTGATAAACAACGAGTCTTAACACACCAGGTAGTAAGATATGGCTATTCAAAGATATTGGATATGTTATTGTGCGGTGTTAGTGACAAGTCACTGTTAGAATTTTTTACTATGTTCTGAGTTCAGATTCAATTACGTTAATTTGAAAAGTATTATTATTTTAATTTTATTTTTGATATCATTCCACAAGATAATAGCAAGTTCCCCATAGAAAGTAGGAAGGGAATAATGGTTCGGGGAAGTATCTCTAAGTACTTGGGAATTCTGACCCTTCCATAAATGTTAAAATTGGTACGCTGCAAAAATTGCTGTTAATTAAACACTGTTTTGTGTTAAATCAACACCGTTTATTGTGTGATTTCGGTGATTCAGCACTGTGATATGACACTCTCCGTTGTGTTGAATAAGCATTGACAAAGTAACCAACGTGTTGTTGAATCAGCGAAATCAACATCTTTGTGTTGTTTTAACACAAACAAGTGATGGTCGCCCTGGGACCCGGAAATTGTTGAATGAAGATAGCCATTTACGCTGTGTACTCTCTTTCTTTCCCGATACAAACGACAGTACTACCAGAAGGAGAAAAGCATAAATCTCCAGAAGACGACGTTTGAGAAAATAGCTAACTGTAGTATTACAATGTAGCAGGTAATAAATAAATAATATGCAATTGATAAATATAATTTGCTCACCTTCATGATTCATCTGTAAATTTCTCTCATATCTGTGACTGCGACAGTGACTCACACTCCCCCTTCTCTCTCTCTCTCTCTCACACACACATATATATATATATATATATATATATATATATATACACGACCTTAGTATTGTTCCCCCTTGGAAAAATTCCTGGCGAGCGACGTCCTTGCTTGCATTTTATGTCTTGTATATTTTTCAGCAACATTGTAGCAGCTGGGAATCGACTTTAGAGTGTTGCTGGTCAAGGCCACATTTTTTTTTTATTTTTCTCTTTTCTGAAAAAGCTTCCAGGGGGGGTTAGGACTACTTTTTCCTTGTTTCTTTATTCTGTTCTAGCACTACCGGGTAATAGAAAGTTTCGGCCTCACTTGTATACCTCTCCTCTCGCTGTTCTGCCAACTTGGCGTTGGAGACAAGTTCTTCCTTTGTAGTATGTTCAAGCAGGGTGTTTTTGAAATACGTATATATAGTTTAAATTCCCGGTGTCCGTTCATGTCATTCTTGATCAAGTCGAGCTAGAGGAAACACGGAGTTGTCACGGCAGGCCCTTGCCATGTGCGAAAGGCACTCTTTTAGGCCGAGAAGAGAGAAGAATGCAACTTTCTTCTTGGCGGATGAGGTAGCTATAAGTGTGTGATGTGTGAATTTTGGAAGGACTCACTGTTCACATCCCGAAGGGCGCGATTGTTTAAAATTAATTTATTTTAATAATTTGAATTGGTAGTTAATTAATAGAAGCGCCGTAAAGTTGATCGAAACGTTCCAAAGCTTCCGATGAGAATCAAGGCAGGGATTCTGCGAGCTTGCGTGTATGGGAAATAATTGAATTGCAATATAAGTAAGGGTGGGCTCTTGATGGATCGTCACGTCCGTCATGAGCATTTGTTTTAAGTGGGAAGGGACGAAGAAACGATATCTAGCCCACTGACATGTCGAAGTTGATTTTCTCCTTAACACCTAATTAGAATCGAAACTCTTTGATGTGTCCTAGTCGACAACCATTGGGACGGGGATAGATAACTGCTCACCCATGAGACCCAAGAAACGAAACTTCAGAGACTCGTTTATTGAACCGATGAAGAAACACTTCTTTATTGAGGTTGATACATTTGAATAAAACGCACAGGTCAATCACGTCCAAACGGCTTATTCAGATTTATCTCACTGCCTCTGTTTATGCTTATAGAAGAAACCAGAGAGTCCAACGCTCTCAGAAATAACTGTCAGGAGCTTGTCACGACTCTTGGGTACGTAATTGTCATTCGGAAGCTCTACGCTCCTCGAGGGAGGGGGAGCGCGGTTTGTTGGCAATTTGGGTGGGAGGCAAAGTGCGAATAGAGAACAACGCTAGAAACCCTGATTCAATTAGAGCAAGAAATTGTGAATAAATAAATCGAAGTAGTATCACCTGGAATTCTGGCAAATTATCATTTAGTAACTTTAAGACGGATCCCGAGACCTCTAGTGTAATATTCAAGCTGTATTGTGTGTTGCAGCAAATCTTTGAATACTCTGGTCTCTACGAATTTCTTTGGTTCTGAAATGCAAACGAACCCGACTCATTGTGGGAGTACATAAATTTTGATGTAAGTAGCAGGGGGCCACTGTCCTCCCAGATGCCATTTCTTGCCCATGCATGTGTGTTTTGACTGAGCTCCTCTAGCTAAGACCTTTCGAATGACACCTCAATCGTCTCTCTAAACTTTATAGTTCATGAGATATATTTTGGTATGGGATGGAAACACTGAAAAGGTGACTTTTGTGGAGCGGGAATATCCGCAGTATGTTCCTATTGTGTCTAAGAATGTTTATGCTAAGTTTGGCACTACAATGACTAAAATAATGGACGTAATGTGAAAAAAGATAATTTTATAGAAAATAGGCTGGCAAGAATGGTAAGAGAGTAACTTCGCAAGGTGTGCCCTCCCAGAGCTTTTATATTGTGTCTAATAATGTTTGCGCCAAGTTTGGCGCAGCTTTGTCTGATTGAATGGAAGTGATTTGAACAATTGATTTATTTAGAAAATGGACTGGCATTATTGAGCCACTGTACCAAACGAGACAGTTCCAGGGGCTCTGAGGTAGTCTAGCTAAGATCTTTCGACCGACACCTCAATCATCTCATATGATTCATGAGATTTGTTTTGCCATGTGCTGGCAACACTGATAACGGGGTTCTTGGGGAGCGGGAGAATTCGAGATGTGATCCTATTGTATCAAACAATATTTAGACCCAGTTAGTTACTGTTATGACTAATATAATGGAAGCTATTTGAAAACAATTTTATATAAAATAGGATGGCAACACTGGTAAGAAGGTTGCTTGGCAACGTACCCCATCTCATTGCTTTTGTTTTATGACTTAGAATGTTTATGCCAAATTTGACGCCTGATAGATCTAACTAATGCAAACAATTTTAACAATTGTTTCTTTAAGAAATTTTAGAACAGGGGTTGGCAACACTGAATTACAATACCAATCAGGACGGTTCCAGGGGCCCTGAGCTAGTTTAGTCAAGACGTTTCGTATGACGCCTCAAGTATTTCTCTCTACATCTTGTAATTGCAGAGATTTAATTTCTGGATACGGACGGACACACAGACAGAATGAGCGGGATTATAAGGTTCCTTTTAGCTATAGTTTCGCTTTCAAAGGACCTAAAAGGCGATAAATCCAACTGTCAACCTCTTTACTCTCGACATGTTACAAAATGTTGCATAATGTTCTGCTAACTTGCTTAAGCGTATACGTAGATCAGTGGTTCTCAACTTTTTCGTTCACGGCACACTATCCTTTGTAGTACATTCCCGTAGCACACTGACGTACGAGTTGGCAAAAATGCAGGAAATTCTTCCACTAAAAATAAATACGATTAAGCTCACAAATATTTTTATTTGTTCCGTTTTGCACGTATCTGTCTTCTCACACATACAATATAAACATATTCATACGCGGACATAACACTTTGTTTTTTACGTTTTAACTGATGCGTAACTGTAGATATACACAAGTCCCAAAAGTCATTGCTTATCTACCTAATAAAATGTGGGATCGCCTCGAGCACGACAAAGTGCATCAATTCTACATCGTAAGGACGTGACAAATCGCTGCCATACAGCCGCGATTACCGTCAACAATTCGATGGTTGTTGCCAGCTCTAAGTCAATCGGCGCTCTGTTCCAAATTTTCAATGTGTCCTCATAAATATTAATTTAATTCCCCGAACTCACACAGTAACAACACCATTTCATCAATTTCCCTGATATGCCAATGCTAAAGTCTCGAAACAATTCAATTCAGCATTTGTGGTGACCCTACGCCTTTGTGTTAATTGTTTTAACCTAGAGTGCGAGTATTTTTGAAGTAGTTAATTATTATGTAGTAAGAATAAATTCATATTTAGCGTATGAATACTCTCAGCCACCTGTCAGCCTGTTGTTGAATTCCTCGCTGAAACAAGTCACTGGTTTCGGAGGAAAGAACTAGGTCACTGCTCGTCGAACGTCATCCTCATTTTGCAGTGTTTTCCCGGAAAGGTACTTTTGCAAGCTGCGAAAAAGACAGCCCAGCAATATCCCTCGATCTTAGCACAGGTCTTTCTTGTCCTGTGTAATCGCCCGTTATCACCGTGAATGAGCACACCTTTGCGACTAACCAAAGCAGGACGTTACTCCAACATTGCAGTCCGTAGACGTTCAAGCTGCTGACGGTAGACATTTCCATTGATGGTCTGGTTATGTGCCAAGAGCTCAAAATGGATTATCGCACGGATATCCCACCAAACACTCAACAACACTTTGCAGGCGTGGAGATCCTGATTTGGCACAGTTTCTGCAACCCCTTTAGATACAAACAGCCGTTTGCGTGTAATTATGGTGGAGGACTTACTTTTCATCCCCTGTCACCATTATGTCCAGAAATTGCTCACCTTTGTAATGGATGAGCAGGAAATTGCAGATGTCTACTCGCTGCTGTTCTGTTGAGGCGTTAACGCATTGGGAATTCATTTTCCAAGGTCCTGCAGATGAAGATGAACGGTCCAATGGGTCACATGAAGTCCGCTGGCTAGTTCTTCAACAGTTTGAATTGGATTTGCTTCCACCTCTGCACGCAGGGGATCGTTGTCCAGCTGCACAGGTCTCCCTTTCCGTGGCTTATCGGTGAGGCTGGTGTCTCCAGACCGAAACCTCTGGAACTACCTCTGTCACTTTCGCACATCCACAGCACCCTCACTATATACAGCATTGATGTTTCGTGTGGCTGCGCTGGTTGGATATTCCTTGTGGAATTCATACAAAGTGATATGTGCTATGTGGTCCTCCGACACTGCCATGATCAAACACAAGCCACACATCCAAAACGTGTAGTAGAGCGTTCTCCTTCTACACACTGCTACACAATCAAGTGCCCTATATAACTCAGCTATGGCACGTGGCTCGTACTTTACCAATAGCTCGTCAGGTGGCGCCATTGCAGTGGTCATCGCACATACGACATTACTTGTGGAATAACCTGATGACTGAAGAAGTAAATAAGTATCAAAGTGAAATTAAATAAAATAAAGTTAATATATAATTATATTTCCCGAATTTTTTACGTTATACTATTTTATCCGTTACGACACACTCGCGCCCGAAATGGTTGGCACCCCCAGAATTTTGGTGCTCTCTTCGAGAGAGCAGTTCGAACACTCCAGGTTTTTGCAGGTAGAGGATCCTGGGCACGAATAGCCCGTTCGATAGTATCCTACATGTGTTTCATAGGGCTCATGTCCGGCGATCTAAATTGCCAAATCATGCGTTGGAAGTTGCTAGAATGTTCCTCGAACCGTTCGCGCAGCATTGCGACTAGGTGACATTATCATCCTGGAAAATCTCGTTGTTGGCAGGGTACACGAAGTGCATAAAGGGTTGGAGATTATCACCAGACAGTTCACCACAGTGATGATTCGTCATTGTCCGTTTTAAGTGGACCCAAACCATCGCAAGTAAGCACGTTCCACGCCATTACCGAGCCACTACCAGCTTGCACAGTGCTTTGTTGACAACTTGGGTCCATCGCGTCATGGAGTCAGGACGTTGCCAGTCCTCTAAGATCCAATTCACGTGTTCCTAAGCCCATTTGAGTCGCCGCCGCCGATGGCCAGCGATTAGTAGGGGCACACGTGTCGGTGTTCGGTTGCGATACCCCATGAAGACCAAATTGCGCTAAACTGGCCTCTGAAATTAGTTCTTGGGACGTCGTGCATTGATTCCATCTGTCAGATCACGCACTGCTCCTTATCTGTTTGCGCGAACGAGTCTGCCCAGATGTCATCGGTTGCGGTCATTCAGCACACGTGTCCACTGCAGTGCATTGTCCCTGATAGGTTGTAATGCCTCCAATGCGGTACTCACGGTCCACTCTTGACATTTTGGAGCGAGTAAAGTTCAATGTCCGGACGATTTCTGAAATCGAATGCTTCATTCGTCTAGCACCAACTATCATTCTGCGCTCAAACGCTGATAAATCCCATCGGGTTGCCATCACTATAGTACACGACGTTTCATTTCTCTCACAGAAGTCTAACTGACCATACTGCAACTGCTTCCCACCGTTCGTTTCCCGCGATGTTTTCGCGCCGTCAACTAGTTCTCTCCCGCTATCCCATGATTTTTGGCACTTCAATGTATAAAAATCTGCCTGAAATTTCCAATAAAAAAAATAATATATACATTTCAATAAAAGTGTTAATAAATGAATCATACATTTCAAGATTAAAGAACCTATTTATTGAACTCGTAGTTTATAATTTTACTGAGATACGAGAGCGGTCCAGCTCGTCTGAGTGGCTCTTACACATGAACAGGTTCCGTTACGCATTGAATGTTGTGAACCAGGTGTTTCGTTTACATGGATGATGTAGAGTTTATAGGGGACCATATAGCCGATACAAAGTAATACCGATTCCTTAGTATACAGGCGAGCATAGCAATTAGACAGATTGCAATTAGATATGTATACACTAAATACAGGCGAGCGTAGAGAAAACAAAAGAAAACATGATAACAATCCGAAACACAAAGGAAGAAGGAAATAAAGACACAATAATTAAGAATGGGATAATAGAGAAAGCAAACAAATTTAAATACCTGAATGCACATATAACCAGCAAAAATCACGTTACGGAAGAAATAAAAAGCCACTTAGCATCGGGAAACCCATTTTTCTATTTAGAAAGAAACTCCCAACTTCGCGATTAATATCAAGAAAGCTGAAATTGAAAATATAAGCAATATGATTCTGTCTGCAATATTTTACGGTTGCGAAGTATGACCCTAGCAAATGAACTTAAATTGAGTGTTTGAAATTAGGGTTTTCAGAAAATATGCAGGCCCAAACAGGACGAGACGACTGGAGAATGACGGAGACTTTATAATGAAGAACTGCAGAGAATGTACAGTATAATACACAAGATATTAATAAGAATATTGAAATCACGACGGTTAAGATGGACAGGCTACAACGTAGGCAACTCAGGTGGAAAATGAAGATTATTTTGCATTGTGGACTGCTGTGCAACAACTGACAAATGATGGAATAACGCCAACAGATGGTTTGGTCGGTTTATAGGAATGTTTCATTGGTTAGTCTGAATGATTAGGTGGGAGAGAGTAAGTACCGATGAAAGTACTGCTTTCATGCGTCCCAGGCTCTGTATATTTCGTGGATTAGAGTATGTCACCATATTATGAACTTCCTGCTATGCAGAATATTCTTTACATCTTTTTTTTACTCTGTTACTTAGTTTCACAAAACTAAAGTAACAAGTAATATTCACAGTAATAGGATGTGAATTAAAGAACATCCGTTCAGATCGCTTTGCAACATTCTTTTACGAAGCAGGAATTCATGTGTTTCTAACGGTCATATTCTTGACACTGACGTACGTCCATCTATTCTGACAGCACGCATTATCCAGTCATCTTAGTAAGTTGGAAAGTGTACAAACCAAAGTTTGGCTCATTATCATAGGCTACGACAGATATACGAGGAATATCCAAATACTGGATGACTTGGAAAAAGACAGAACATGGTCAGGGATTTTTAATTTGGGACCAAACTTTATGTGATAATAGTGGACCCGTCAGGTATTTATATACGAAAATACCAGAGCGTACTATTCGGCCAGTTAAGAGTAAACGTGGGTCAAAGTTTGCGTAAGACGTTCGACACATCACCTATGCAATAAAATGTTCTTCGTTATCATCGGCCCCGGTATTTGAAGAGGTAGTGATGTCGGGTCACGAGCAAGAGGCTACGGGTTCGAGCATTATTGGGCGAATAGTTTTTATCAATCTCTACAAGGATTAGTATTTCATGCGTTGTAGTAATAAAGAATGAAAATGAAGGAAAATATAACTAAGATATTTTGTTAATACAGTGGAATCTCGATAACTCGAATTTGAAGGGGAAAAGACAAAATTCGACTTAGCGAGGTTCGAGTTATCGAGAGGCATATACGGAAACTTTCAGATATAGAGGGTAAGAACTTACTGACACTTCCCTTCTATAGTAAGAATCGTGCATTTTCGATTCATCATATGAAACACTTAACTGCGTGCAGACCAAGGTAGTCGTGTGATCTAAGGCGTTAACGCAACATCTCCAAGTTCTCCGATTCGAATCCCATCTAGAGTATGGATGTTTATGGATTTTAACAAGAATTTCAACTACGTAATCGAGATTAGCCAAAGTCTAAAAATTTACCAAACTGAACCGTACAAGATAGTTTTACTTAACTGTATACTGATCATGACACAACAGACATTCGGACAGCATTTACGCCTCACGTCCGTTCTAACCGTTGGATAGTGCTCTACGAAAATGACATTGTACGAAGTTCAAAAAATTCGTAATTCGATTGTCGTCAGCGAGAAGGCTTAGCTCAGATCGTTTAACTCCCGAAACATCCCACTTACAAATCGACTTATAGAGGTAATTATGTTGTAACATCGACTTGTAGAAGTTCTCTAACAAAAAAAATTGAGCTATAAAAGTTTGAGAGACACACACACAGAAAACAACAAAAATTCAAGTTATCAAGGCTTTACTTCACAAAATTCTACTTATCACGGGGTGGAATAGGGAAGGTGAAGGGAAATGAATAAAATTCGAGTTATTAAGGAATTCAAGTTATCGAGGTTCGACTTATCGAGGTTTCACTGTATAGAAATGATGATTATGTTGAAATGGTAACAGTCTCGTAGGTGGAAAAGTGTTTTTTTTTTTAGGAAATTGTACTAATTTGTAAAATCACTTCGGACATATAAATCTAAACAAAAACACCAGAGGTGCAAAAAGTTCAGCCAAGTTCGTCAGCCCTAGAAATGGTGAAATGGAAGATGGATGAGCCAAGTTCCTTGGCGACAGCATGTAAGAGGAACACTGGAACTTGGCGCGAGTTTGCAAGGTTCATGATGTTCGAACCTTAGGGTTGGTGGTGGTGGATGTGGTGAGTTTTAGGGCCACCACCAGCCTTACGGTTTGAAGATTGCAAGCCGTAAGGCTGCCTTACCTTGCAACCTCGCTACAAGTTCCAGTGTTTCTCTTACATGCTGTCGCCAAGGAACTTGGTTCATTCATCCTCCATTTCAACACTTTTTAGGGCTGAAGAACTTCGCTGAATTTTCTGCACCTCTAGTGTTTTTGTTCAGATTTCACAGCTTTTTTACGTGGTCTTTCTTATATATAAAGGAAAGAAAATAGCGTTTCTTTCAAAATTGCTTACTGATAGCTAACACCTACACACAGTCTAAGCACTGCGAAAAGAGTAAATACTCGAACCGCATATTTCAATATTGCTCGATATGGTGGCATTCCAGAGTCCATTAGATGGAGCTCATGCCGCGCAATTTCCTACAGTCGTGTTATTCACCTTCCAGTCAGTGCACATACGTATTGCTACTGGCGATGAATCATATTACGCGAGGCGGGACAAGCGGGAGAAGGTTATCGCACGCGAAATTTGATAACGAAATGTGTAAGACTGGAGTCTACAGAAACACAACCTAAATTAAACAATAATTACAAAGCGTGGGTATGTTTATTCTGTTAAGTTATGCAACTGCATGAAGTCTAACATTTTCTCTACAGTTAACTGCATTTAACGGTTTAAAAACTGCAAGATGTTTTCACTAACACTCATCACCATCACTCTTGACAGTTCAAGTCGCCACATGACACTGTGAATGAAGGATGTTGCACTTCATAACTGCAACTGACCTTGTCTAACCTACCCTAACCCATGGTCACTAATCTAAGATGATCTACGAAAAATGCAAGAACGCAATTATTAATAATAAATGTAAACATATAGAAATATATTTTAAAAGAAAAAAACGAAAACATCTTGCTCCTCGTGTTTTTTACTTTAAAAGTGAACACCTTAATCAGTTTCTTTTTAAATCTCGTTTATTTAATTTCCTGTTACATTACATTTAGGTATACAATTGTGACCTTTATATTTATGCGTTTATCTTACTCATAACCTACGTTAAAATCAGACACCCAAACAACTATGCTTTAGGCGGAATTCGAACCCACGATCTCGTAGTCGGTGGATAAGCTCACTAGACCGCACGGCTATCTCTATCGGCATACCAGTGATCCACGTTACGAGCTTACAAACGTTCATTTGGAAGTTGCATTTACAGTGCGCGTGTTACGTAAGAAGCCAGAAGTCGCTCGTGAAAGATGGCGGTTTTCCTGCAAATTCCGATGCTCTCTACGAGCAAATAGTGAAGCAATAAACCCTATTGATCTTCACACCATTTCATTTAGAAATTAAACAACTGAACCCAGTATTTATTGGTAAGCGATTTTTCGCCAACCGCGATAGTCTACGTAGAATACTTTTGGCTTTTCTTTTCTTTATTTTTCTTTCTTTTTTTTGCATAGTCTTCTGCCAACTCACTATTTTCATTTCTATCTCTCCGTATAACCTGGTTTCCACGAGCCCCCACCCCAATCTAACAACCAGAAGGCAAGAACAAATATCATTGAGCCATTATGATTCCTCCTCAACTGCGCATTGTTTTTCACCACATTTTAGAGCTGACGAAATTGGCTAAACGTTTTGCACGTCTGGTGGTTTTGCTCGGATTTCACAGCTTTTTGTACGCGTATAATATATATTTGAATTTTATTTATGGCCTTTAGACATCTATTTCTCAGGCCTGGATAGAGGAGGGGAAAGGATTCGAGAAGGTGTGAGCTAGGGCCATCTTGAAAGTGCCATCCTGGTATTGGACTGGTGTAACTGAGGGAAACATCTAGAAAAGCCTCAGTAAGGATGGTCGGCCGCTGGGATCGAACCCACGACCTCCCGAATACTAGGTCAACTCTCTACTCTGAGCTACGGCGGCTCGGTATATATATATATATCCCCAGACTCCCATGGCGGATTGCACCCCCAAATTGGAGGTTTTTTTTTAGCTTCGACCCTTTTATCGTAACCACTATCCAGGGGACCACTAACCACTATCCATGGTGCAGATCTGCCCTCATACCCCCACACCCGTTGCTGTTGGCTACCCTAAAACCCACCTCGCCCACCATCACTAACCCTAAGGCTCGAACATCATGAACATTTTGCCACCTCTCACCAAATACCAGTGTTCCTCTTACATCCTGTTGCCAGGGAATCCATCCTCTATTTCACAAATTTTTAAAGCTGAAGATCTATGCTGAACTCTTTGCTTCTCTGGTGGTTTTGCTCGGATTTCACAGGTTTTTGTGCGTATATATATATACTCGCTTTGCTGGGGGTGCTTCCCCCAGACTCCCGTGGTGAGTTGCGCCCCAACTTGGAAATTTTGGGGACTGCGACCCCTTTATCGTAGCTAGGCTATCCGGGGACTGCGGCTCTATGGTACAGATCTTCTCCTATACTCGGAGGCTGCGCTCCCATAGGGGAGATTTGCCCCACTTATTGTAACCTATTCTAGATGGTACACCTTCATAGCAAATTTCGTTTCTCTACCTTCAGTGGTTTGGAAAATAGGGATTGGGTGTCCATTTTGGATTAAAGATAAGGACTTTTTTAACGTTTTCTTATATTTTTGTTACCTACTTGCAATGCGATTGGTACCTTCATACCAAATTTCATTTCTCTACCTCGAACGGTATGAAAAATGTTCTTTGGACGGCCAGTTTGAATTCAAAATGACAACTTTTCCAAAATGTTATAATATTTTCCTACGCTACTCTTAATAATACACCTTTATGACAAATTTCGTATTTCTAGCTCAAGCTGTGTGGAAAATGGATTTATGAAGTCCGCCATTTTGGATCCAAGATGGCGTCTTTGGAGATATTTTGTAATATTTTCTTAACCTAATAATTATGGTGCACCGTCATACTAAGTTTCGTTTATCTAGCTCCAGCCGTTTAGGAATTAGGAATAATTATTCTATGGAAATTTCATTTTGGTGGCATTTTGGATCCAAGATAACAACTTTTTCAACGTTTGAAATATTTTATTAGCCTACTAGTCATGATGTAGCTTGATTCCAAATTTCGTTTTCCTAGCTTCAGCTGTTTAACCTATACATTCTTTGAAACTTTACGTTTGGCGGCCATTTTTGATCCAAAATGGCGACTTTTCCAAAATGTGGGAGATTTCCTTTACCTACTTATCATCCTCCATCTTCATGCCAAATTTCATGTGTCTAGATTACTACGAAAGCCTTAAACAATGTGAAGAGTGAGTGAGTCAGTGAGTGAGTGAATGAGTCAGCCTAAAATACGTAATTTCAGGAATCCATAACTCGAATATACTTCAAGCTACGAATATGAAATTTTGCATACCTTCACATATTTGCCATATTTCCTTAACTTCGAAAGCTCATATTCCTATCTTTGACATCCTTTTTCTTATGGGGCCTCGAAATCTCCGATTTCGCCATAAACTCCTGTTCCTGTATAACCTGCTTCTGGCAGTACAGACATTTGTGACGCGCGGAACTTGGCTGCATGCACTGCCGTTGATTTGTAGATATTTATAAGCATGTTGCATATGCCACGAAAAATTGTATATGGAGAAAGATGTGAAATGCTTTAATGGAAATCACCGGCAAAAGAGAGTGTGTACAGTCAATCCTGTCTCTGAGCTGTTTATACAGAGTTACTAGAATCATAATTGTCGTCAAAACCTTAAAAGACAAAGATATTTCTAAATCTCGAACAAGAAATGAATGGAGATTTTGTACAAGAACAGAATGTTTTGAAAAGATCCGTTGGAAAGTAAGTCTCATTGACATTTACGAAAAAGTCTTTATTGTTGCAAGGTTTCGAAGCATACAAGGTGTATCAGATCATATTATCAAAGATCGGAGATGATCATGAGCTATTGATTGTATTTTAATAGTATCTTTGCGGAACTGCTCTTCATATTAACAATAGAGTAGCTCTATTCAATTACTTTTCGTGAAACACTTTTATCCTGCACAAAATTGTTGACGTTTCAATACAATCGTCTTTGTAATAACAAAAAGTTATATGTTCCTTTTTTTTATTCAATACACGAAATTCTCATTCTGGTAGAAAATAAAAAAATAAAGATATTATGCACCCATCAAGATTTAGGCGTGCAATCTCTGTCTCGTGAGCCGCCACTCTACCACTTAAACCAACTGCGGCGATGATAGCCAAGAGCATTTTATTGCATAAAACATGTGTCGAACGTCAAGGTTTACGATCTTTCATACAGTGAGACGTTCTTTCATACAGTGCAAGTCCATACAGGTTTATCTGCTTTCGATTTTGCCTTCGTTCTGGATTTCTGGTTTTGTTACTTGATAAAGATACTTATATTTTTCTCTTCTTCCACCTGCAATATCAAAGCACTAACAATAGTGATTTCTCCTGTTTTAAATGTTTGGTTACTATTGGCAACGGATACCAACAACAAATTTCAGTCACTTGTAGTTAAACCTTAACAACTTTAACACACAAAGGCACATATTCCTTTGAAAATTTTCAACCAATTATTACCTACAGCTTTGGCCCCAACAAATAAATCTAGCCAGAAGAAAACATGAAAGCGTACAGTAATAAAACAGATACAACCACATAAGATCTCAGATTTCAAAAACAGATTTGGACAACTGTATAAACCTGAACATTTCTTGTTCTCACTGAACAAATCACAAATGAAGAAGCCATCTAAATCTCTGGAACATAACTTTACTTAGAGCGAAACAGAAGTACAGTACAGCGTAAGATCTTTCCGAGCAAAACATTACCCACATAGCATAGTAAACTTTCAGCAAATTTGCAGAAATATTAGCATTGCAAATCTCGAGACTTACAGCAAGTTTGGCATTGTAACTCCCACGATCGGGACAATAACGAATAAAAGTTCTATTACCAAAAGGGAGGCAAGAGATACAATGGATATCAAGACAAGAATAGAATTTGGAATAATAAAAACAATCAATATCCCAGACAGGATGAAAAAAAGAGATATTTCTAGAAAGGCCCTGATCCAGGGCAAGGAATTATGTGCTTAGAAGCCAGTGGAGAAAATCAAACATCAGCATTATTGGTCAGTAGTCAGGATATTAGACAGGACGGAACCCCTTACGTCAATCGCAATGAGCATGGAACTATAATTCACCGCTGCAAGCTGAGGAAAAAACCTTTGAACTGTGAACTCGGGAGGAAGTTAGCACCTATTTCTGACCAAAAAAATAGCAATGCTAATATTTAAGGCGCAATAATAAACAACCGAGCCACCATTTGTAATGTTCAAACCGGAAGAAAGGCTCTAAAACTTAGTCAATTTGAGGCTTCTTAGATGCACCACCTGACAAAATTTCCCATCTTCGATATTAGAGTCGGCATCAGTAGTAGTTTGCGGCAGAATACAGTGGCTGTACTATCTTGGCAGCAGATAAGTAGCATAGATTCATCCATACCATGAACTCTTAGAAGACATCTGTAAAACCCACATCATCCTTAGAAAACTCCAAGTGAACCCTGAACTAAAAAAATTCCAGTGATTTCCCCAGTGCTTTAGTGAAGTGACGATAAAAAAAAATAGTTGAGTGAATTTTATTTAATGAAAAAATAGTGATTTTCAGGAAAAAGTAACTAGCTAAAATATAATAAAGACTGAACTACAAGAAAACCATGATATGCATATATACAAAGATAAATAACAAAAAAAGGATTTATAAAGAAATTCAAATATTTAGAAAATTTTCTGAACTTTCAGTTTTCAAAATGGTCTCTCAGGGAGGGGAATACTTGACGCCACTCGCATCTTTCGTGATTCACGTAGCCTTTTTTAGTATTTTGGTCACTTGTGTTACTCCCGGAACCGAAAAAGGCCTATATAAATTCATATTTTGGCTATTTCAGTTATATCGCGTACGCAAAGAGCTATCTATTTTTTTTTCGGCTGAATGTTACTTAATGTTTAAAGCTTTTGGGGGAAAATTCAAAGATGTAGGACAATTTTTTTTATTATAAACCATATGACCTATAAATAACATATGCGGAAATTTAACGAGGCCAACTGATCATTAGAACTGATCTGATGATTGAGGAAAGATGGCGTCATGCACAAATGGTTTAGTGATGCGTGACTACGTTGTGATATTTTAGCCAATTTCAAGTGACATTTAGTGCTAAAAAGTTTTAGCTTCTTAATCCTACAGTGCTTAGTTAGAGCAAAAAGTGTTGTGATAAATTAAACGGGGACAATTACAGCTTGTTGGACTTTAATTGCTAAAGTCTTTGGTTGAAGTCCTGAGTGGAACTTCTTTTGTTCCTTCCAGAATTTTCGGTGTCTGTAAATAGTCATATTAAAACAGATAAGTATGAAATTATTATATAATATTGTGCATGTTTGAATATTGTTAGTATAAGTATGCATCATTATGGGAAAGCACTCAAAAGGAAAAGTCAAATCAGTTGGTTCTGCTGTACAAAAGAAGTGTATCTTTCCTCAAGAGGGCTCTCACGTGCAATCGAAAACTATTAGTGTTAACATGGCAACGGCTGATCAACAAGACAATTTTCTTCAAAATAGTGATGACAATGAATTTGTTGATCCAAATGTTGAATCTTTGGAACATAATTTGAATACAAAACCTGTAAATCATAATATGGAAGGTATTAATGACGACATTAGTAGTGTTAGTTCACAAGGCTTTAATAGCTCCCTTTACTCTCCAACGGGTAAGGTGAACTTTATCCCCCTCACGGGTGTGTCACTGCCTGAGGAAATAATGGAGTCAGAAAGCAATATTTCGGAGTCAGGAGACAGCATCATAGTATCGAGAGATGTTGTACAAGGGTTGCTCCAGTTGCAACATGGAAATGAAATGGACAATGGCGGGAAGATTAGTGAGAATAATGACAGAATTCAAGTACTAGAAGATAACAAAGACATGCATAGTGTTAAGAAGCGCACGATTTCCGAAACTGACTTGCCTGAACAAGATATTGGTAAAGCATCTAAGACGGCTAAGATTCAGAATCAGGGTACAAGAATGAGTCAAGATAAAGATGTAGGAACAATACTCTACCCCTCTTCTAACCTTGGACCATTTCCCGTTCTGATTGAAGGTCTAAACCACGAAAATATCGGGGGATATCAGACACCCATGTTCGCGGTAAAACTACAAGACGCAGGCATAGCTATCGAAGAAATTGAACCAGCAGGACGTTATAGGGGGAAAATCTACTTTTCGACGTATGATAAGGCTAACTCTTTTGTATCCA
>JAGDQP010012204.1:0-50916 GCA_022664845.1 Lepisma saccharinum
ATATATATAATAAATCACAGCCATATTCAATCCACTAGTAGATGAGGCCTCTCCCCGAAGGGGGGAGTTGGTCTACTGCTCCCACGTTGACCAGACGGGTTGGGAGAAAAGAGCCACTGTCTTTTATTCACGATACTGGGTCAACACCGAAATTTTTGAGCCCTCACCGGGATCGCTCGCATTGAAGTCGAGCGCGCTACCCACTAGGCTACGCAGGAACTCAATCACAGCCATATTCAATCCACTAGTGGATGAGGCCTCTCCCCGAAGGGAGGAGTTGGTCTACTGCTCTCATGCTGACCAGACGGGTTGGGAGAGGAAAGCCGAAGCTCTCACTGTGATCGCCACTGTCTTTTATTCACAGCAGCTCCCCAATTGTCCTCACGATGCTGGGTCAACACCGAAATTTTTGAGCCCCCACCGGGAATCGAACCCGGGACCGCTCGCACTGAAGTCTTGCGCGCTACCGACTAGGCTACGCAGGAACTATAAATCACAGCCATATTCAATCCTTAGTAGATGTGGCCTCTGTGTGTGTGTGTGTGTGTGTGTGTGCGTGTGTGTGTGTGCTTGTATGTATACATGCATGATTGCTGTACAAATCCATACAGCTCTAGATCAATTTGAACCAAATTTTGCATGACAATATACATTGAGGAACAGAATTGCTTGCAAATACGTAGCGGATGCACGCCGTTAGACGTATCTCCAACAAATGGGTTCTTCATTTTGACCATAGAAAGATCGTAGACTGTCTGATCACAGCATATGCACTAAAAGTCCAAAGGACCCCGCGCAAAATCAAATTCTTTGAAACTTTAGATGTCAATAATTTACAGCTTCCCGGAAGAAGTTATTCTGGGCAGAAGTCACGAAAACTAAATTCAGAGCTTCTACGAAGCTAAACAAGTGAAGGGCCACCTAAAGTTACTTATTTAAAAAATAAGCGCGTGTTCACTCACTGTACGTTATAGTGAAGTCATATAAAATAAAATGAAGCAGAATCAAAGTCCTTAAAAAGTGTTCATTTTAATCGTGGGTCAGTTACATCAATTTGTAGTGTAATATTAGACTTTCGGATGAAATTTACTCACCATTACACCACCAAGAATTCCAGATAGAATGACAAATTGGCAAACGTTCATCGGAAATCCTCAGTTCAGACTTGGATACGTTTGATCCAATCTGACTATATTATCAATTTTTGATAAACAGAATAACCCATTTACCTGAATACAGTAGATCCTCTATTAACCTGTCAGAAATACTGAATAAAACCTGAATAAATGTTCTTATATTTAATAAAACTAGGTACTTCTTGAAAATAAAACATAAAACTTAATATTGAAACAAAATATGTTAGATTTAATATCTTTTCTCTTCTCTCTTAGAAGAATGACGTTTCATATACAAACGAAAATAAAACAAAACCAAATATTCTCGAGTTACAAAAAACTACTCTTGAACCTTTTTTAAGGAAGGGAATATAAAATTTTCTACATCAATTTAAGAATTCAACCTTCAAGTTATAAACAAAAACAATAATCTCCTAAAAGTTCTATGAACCTTAAAATAAGGTGCAATCAATATTCTTAACAGGGTCCTGAATCAAGTACCTTACCCTATAGAAAAGCTGTATATAGTAGAAAAAAAAAAAAACATTTACCTGGATTATCTTTATAGGTAATATTCTTCAAATCAATAAACCTTAGAAGGTCGTAATCACAATTTCTTATAAAAACAATAACACCATTTTCAAAAAAGGATACTTTTTTCTCAAAAACTTTATTTCTCTTGGAAAAGACTTTTGTGGAAATAATTTAATATTTCTGTTCTCTATCACCAGAAATCACAAAGATATATCTAAGTAACACAAACATCTAAACTTCCCAATAGATTCTACTATTATTGTAGTTTCACTTCACAACTTTGTAATATACTTCTAATTTGATGGTGTTTATTCACTTTCCAGAAAACAATATTATCGAATACACAGAATAATTCCTTGAATTGACTGTATTGTATATATTAAATATTCCCACAATATTTCGTAATAAAGAACAAAATTATTACATCAACTGACGTAGAGTTCCAGCATATTCAACCATTTTTCACGTTCTGAGGCATGAGGAAAAGCACCACAGAAAACCCGTCCTATTCTCGTCTCGTTTCTATTCACCAATCACAAAAAAGCTAAACCAACCAATTAGGTTTTCAGAAACATAGTCATCTTACACTAAGAACACGACTCTGTCGTAACTTCTCACAATTAAGAATTCAAAACCTAGTAATCATACGTAAATTAACAAATATATATATATATAAAGTAGTGCAGAATTCGCCATATTGTGTCAAGCTTATTATAAACTTGATTTATACATTACAAATTACAGTCAATAACATATGAGTTATCTTCATTACGAGCATTAATTAGTCATTCCATTAATTTTCGCCAGATTCATAAATAATAGGTCCCCACACAATTTTTAAAAAATCTGGAAATAATATATGTTATTCATATGTAATTCAAGATGACGGAAACAACTTTGATTTCTGTACTCCAACAGGGGGGGGTAGTGATGGAGGGGGAAAGGGAAGCCTGTCATGAAAATTTTCGCAAGGGACGTTTTGGAAGGGAGTCTTTTTTAATTAACTTAAGTTCCGTAAGAGATATTGGAATGAAACAAAAGCAGTTCTTTTCTTTAAACTACAAGTTAATGTCAGTCTGATTTTATTTAATTCTGATAACAAAAAAGTTACAGAAAATAGGCTTGAAAATGCCTTATATTTTTATATATTGACTCAATTTTTGGTCACCTAAAAGTGAACATTTTTTTTTTTTAATGCCTCCATTAAAGGGTAATTATATACATATTATATATGAAATTAAGTGTTCTCCTTTTAGGTAAATACAAGGGCGGGCCCAAAAGTTACCTGAATTTTCTAACAAAAAGTTATGTAGTTATTTTTGGGTGTTACAACTTGACTTTCTTTGACTATGTCTATTTGATGTGAAGCATCGATCTAAACCTGTTTTCGATTTTCAAAGCAGTCGTGAAACTCTTGGCAAGTTATACCTTTTAATGACTCCTTCGTTTTTGTCTTCACGTCTTCCACATCTGCAAAACTCTTTCTTTCGAGTTTTTGTATTTATTTATTCGGGGCAATAAAAGAAAGCCACTCGGAGCAAGATCGAGTGAATATGGGGGTGGAAAAGCTGGATCATGATGTTTTCGGTTAAAAACTGTTTCACAATCAAGGTTTTGTGTGCTGACAAGGCACGAATTTTGCTGCAAACCTTTTCAATTCCTTGCTCAAAGTCCGTTGGCAAGAACTCCAGAGCGCACCAACAGATCAACAAATTCGTCGGTGGTTCTGCGACGATCTTCAATAATCAGTCCACGACTTCTGGCGATGTTTTCGTCGATTCGGGAGATCGAGGGTCGCCCTGAGCAAGTGGCCTCGAAGCGAGAAAACCACTCGTAAAATTTTGTTTTTCCGACCGCAGCTTAGTTGTATGCATTACTGCTATTTTGCCAATCAGAAAACAGAATTTCATAGCCTCACGCGTTGTTTCCACTTTTCAGTCATCACAAAAATCGCCGAAGAAACGAGAGGCGCTTAACAAATAAATTACTACGTGGCACCACGACTTCACTCGACAACGCTGGTCGGTAGATTGATGCAGAATGTTCCCAGAAAGAGGCATCTAGCGGCGGAAGCATGTGCTACAACGGATCCACCCACCAGAGAACGATTCCGGTTTCGTTTGGGTCCCCCTCGTAATGTCTAAACACAGCCGTTTGTGTAAAATTTATAAGGTTCAAGGTTATTTATCTCAAAAAGATATTAATTTAAAAATTAATTTTATTTTACCACGAAAGGTCCTATCTTAGTTAAGTTAGTTTCAAAAATTTCATCATGGTATTTTGCCCCATCATTGAGAAATGAATTTTTGGAAATTGAACTGTGCGCTGTTTTTAGCAACACTTATTACTGGGTCAATCCAGCTGAACTTGTCCAGCTTGGTTGCTTGATCCCTCTCTAAAACTTGTACTTTCTAATATTTATATCTCTTATAAAAGAATAGTTCAAAACATGTATTATTCTATTTATATCCAAACAGATTAGTTAATGGCGGCCATTTTTGCATTGCGGCGCATCCCATCATTTGTGTTTGCAGACGTTTACGTAATATGTAATATCTTTGAACTGATTTATCTTCAAATAAACCAGTTTCTTCCTTTAAAGTCTGCTTGATAATTTTAGTCCTTTGCATGAAAAGTCTAAAACGTAATTTAACTGTTCAAAATGGTATCCAGATGTGTTTGTCGAATTAGAAACCATTCCGATTTTCAGGGTACTTTTTCACACGGAAGGGATCTAGGCCCATTATCTTTGGTGGAACAAAATATATAAAAATCTAATCTTTACAGACGTTATACATTTATGTCATGATAAACTACGATAGAAATTTCAACTTCGATATTTGAGTTTGAAGGGAGTAACAAATTTGCATATTGTGGATGTATAAGGTTCGTGCGGTCTTTGGTGTGTTTATTACCAGAGTGCCAAAGAGAGATATGAATACGTAAGGTAGATTATAGTCCTGAAACATCCTTGTAAGAAAGCTTATTTTATGTATACCTAGTGTTCAGTTGGCAACATGGCTGTTCCGCATTGTCATTCCTGTGTTTTTCATTCTATTTTATAACCAAAACTTGCAAAACGTTGTCACCTGTGTGTGAAGTATCTATACAGGTGTCTGGATCTGTTAAGACATATGTATATTAATTATCAATACAATAGTAAATTTTTCAAAATTCTGATGACAAAGAATATTTCTCTTAACAAGCAGTCTTGACACGACACATGGAGAGAGAAATCATTGATTTGTACATAGCAGTAGTGTTTGTCTCTTGTATGGGGAACGTGCAGTGCCTGCGTATCTCTCTCTTGTAGGACTTGCCATTTTTTTTAACCATCCACAACAGTGTAACGTTTTGATGTGCTGCACATACACAAATCGAATGGGTACCACTTGAACCAGGAAGGGTACACCATTTTGGACGAAGAGAAATAAATGTAGAGTTCCTATTTTCATGTCTGGATTAAGTTTTACAAATTTTGTGTAGAGTTCTTTTAAATTACATAAGCGTTTCTAACGCAGTTTCACATGATGTTTTTCTCATATCCAAAGACCAGGCCAGGCGTCTTGAAGGAAGTAAGCACCTTGTTCGATGACTAAGTCGTCTGTGTCTATATGACAGATGGCATATTGATAAAGTTGTGAAGATGCACGTTGAGGAAATGTAATGATAAATCTCAATTAAATTTACTCGTTTCCATTGCATAACTTAGTATCGAACTGATTTATTTCATAACTTAGTGGCAATTTATGTAACAAAGTTACACATGGATGATTCACTCAGCAAACCTTTTGCAGCATATAATACTCTATGACAGATTCAGATTCCAAACTGGTTCACTTGACTGCAAAACGAGTTTTAAATGGCTATGTAGAGAAGGACATTTTGCATTAATGCGTGTTCTTAAAAATGGCGCATAATCCAGTTTTCGAAAATTAATTTCTCAAAATTGGGGCAAAGTACCATGATGAAATTTTGGGAACAGCCCAACTAGGATAGGATCTTCCGTGGTAAAAATTTAATTTTTTAAAATTTTATCTCTTAAAAAAAAATAATGCCCTTTGAACGTTATAAATTTTACACTACATTATTTACCTAAAAGGAGAACACTTAATTTCAAATTTAATAATATGTATATAATTACCCTTTATTGTAGGCATTTAAAAACAAAGTTCACTTTTTGGTGATCAAAAATTGCGCAAAACATAAAAACATAAGTTTTTTTTTAAGCCTATTTTCTGTAATTTTTTTCTTATCAGAATTAAATAAAATCAGACAAATTAAAGCTTGTAGGTATTTATTCCTCTGTGTAGTAAATACAGGTCGTGACATGTGATACATAAGACACGTCATTGTCTCTATACATGAGACATGATGATAGTTAATTTTATAATTGAGTACAGTTTACATCAATTTAAATTATTACTTAATTACATATTGCATAATGAGTCATCGCTCAAATAATCATTGACAGCATAATAACCTTTATTTACCAACATACTGAATAGCTCAGATTTAAATTTATTAATATTGTCAATACTCTTCAGGTAATTGGGTAGTTTCTTATACAGTCTAGTACACAAAGAGTAAACACTAGAATGAGTAGTAGCGAAATTTTGTCTTGCTACAAATATGTTTCTTTTTTGTCGTATATGATAAACGTATATATTTGTCGAATAAGTAAATTAATGACTATTTTTCTTTGTAAATATTATGCTCTTATAAATATATAGGCATGGAACTGTTAGAATTTTTTTAGATTTAAACATATTTTACATGATGACCTCGGACTCATATTAAAAATACTTCTAACAACCTTCTTTTGAATACCAAAAGTATTTACACTAACATGTGATGCACCCCAAAATATTATTCCAGAGCTAATAAGAGCATAAAATTTTGCCTAATATAATGAGAGCAGAGTTTCTCGAGAGGTAATCTACAAGGTAACCAAAAAAGTTTTTCCGTTCTAGAGCAGTGATAAACAAGAGCAATACAGTGGACGGTACATACGGTACATCTAGGTTTCGAAGTAAGCTCCATCAGCATCCAACACCTGTTGCCAACGTTCCTGCAGCTGCACAATACCCTAATTATAGAAGTCGGCGGTCTTCGAGGCAAAAAAGTCCGTGAGTGCTTTCCGCAGGTCTCCCTCATTGGCGAAGGATCTCCCACGGAGGTGGTTGTCGAGGGAATGAAACACGTGGTAATCTATTTGCTCAAGGTCCGGTGAATATGGTGCATAGCACAGTGTCTCCCGGGTCCTCTTTGCCACATATGGCTTGGCAGTGTCCTTGCGATTCATAAATGCCGGCTCCTTCTGCCGCAGTGCACGCTTCAGCCTTTGCAACTACTGTTAGTAGAGATCAGCAGTGATGGTCTGGCCAGGTGGAAGGATCTCGTAATGCACCACTTGGCGACAAGTCCACCATACAGAGAGGTGGTCTTGAGATGTGAGGAACGGGGTCACGTAGCGACAACCAATGTCTGGTACGCTTGGGAGTGTCATAGAGGACCCACGTTTCGTTACCAGTGAGCAAGTGATCAAATGTGGGTGTGTTCAGTTGCCGAGTGAGCAAGAACAAACAGGCTGTCACTGGTTGTTTCTTGATGACTGCCGACAATGTGTGGAGTACCCAGTTGCTTAACCCTTGATTTATATGACTTCCCTATCCCATGCAGGTGCAGTCTGACTGTTTCAGCGGAAACATGGAACCTTTCTGCAAGTTCATCACACGTTAGACCTGTCCTCCTCGATGGCTGCTTTCAGGGCCTCGTCATCCAGCACATGTGGTCGTCCACTGCGAGGTTCATCAGCAGGGCTCACATCTCCCGAATGGAATTTCTGGCACTAATGCCTGGCATATACGGCGACCTGATGCGGCAACTGACAGGCTCACTTTAAAGTCATACAACAAACACATGCGAACAAGCTGCTTCGGTATCTCCATTTCTCTTTTACACTGGACGAGCTACGACTGCTGTGTGTGAACATCGTGCCTGTATTACTGAAGGTCGATGGTCAGGCTAACTCCCGATCGCTTGGCAGGCACGTGCGTCATTTCGTTTCCTCTCTGCGAGCGCATGATTAATGGAACGTCAAAAACTTTTTTTGTTACCTTGTATATATGATGAAGCCGATACCATTCAGTTTTTTATTAAGTTCAAGAATGCAATCATCCCATTTTAGCTTTTCGTTTATAGTTACACCTAACAATTTACTTTTAGAAGTGTATACTAAATTTAAAGAATTTACTACTATAGGGGAACGATCGGTGAGGAAGATGAAAATATAGATTTTTTTTATTTTTCTACATTTATATTCAGAATGTTTATTGAAGCCCATTCTATCAATGTCGCAACCATTGATTTTAAGTTACTTTCCGCTTCCTGATGAGTGTTTCGTGTCACTGTAAGATATTTATATCATCAGCGTACAGAATTACGATTTCTGAATCTATGAATTGAGATAGCTCATTTATATACAATAGGTATAACATTGGTCCTAAGATGGAACCCTGAGGAACACCCTTGTTAATTTCTTCAACTGAGGAATGGAAAGCCTTGCTTCTCTCATTAAGATTCCTTGAGATATGTACTATCTGCTTTCTATTTCTCAAGTACGATAAAAACCAATCATATAATGCTCCTCTGATTCCATACTGGAGTAGTTTCGTTAATAAAGTAAAGTGATGCACGTTGTCAAATGCCTTAGAAAAAATCTATAAATACGCCTATAGGATGTTGGATCTTATTTAAGGTATCTCATACTTTTTTTTTTATAAAGTCAGACAGTGTAGTATCGATAGATTTTTTTCTTCTGAAAGCCATGTTGTCAGAGGGAATCAACTTGAGTGTAGATAAAAAGTTTTTTTTAGCGTGCCAACATTGTATATTTAAATATTTTAGAAAACATTGATAAAGTACGAATGGGACGATAATTTTGCATATCTGTAATGCTTTCTTTTTTTCTTGTAGAAAGGAATAACCTTTGCAATTTTTAACCTGCTTGGCAAAAAAAAAAACTTCCCAGTATCTCTTATGGAACTATGGAACTCGAATTATTCAAAAAGACCGGTGGACGTCCCTTGGCGAAAATTTTCATGACAGGCTTCCTTTTCCCCTCCATCTCTACCCTCTGTTGGAGTAAAAAAATAAAACTTGTCTCCTTGAATTACATACGAATAACATATTTCCAGATTTCATTTAAAATGCTGTGGTTATTTTTTCTGGAATGACCCTAATTACATTTTCCAAAACTTGAGTTGATAGATTATTTTACATATTGTTGGTGTCGAGAACGTCCCAAGTACCAGAGGACTGACGCAATATATGCGCACATACCTAAAGTCCTTGCTTCAATTTTACACGTATACAATAATAACCTTTAATTGGACGCTTACTTTAGAAGAACATGGAAAGCAATTTTAGGTAATCCTAGACTTCTTTAACTTCGCAGAAGCTCTGAATTCAATTTTCTTTTGCCCATTAAGACTTTTTTCAGGAAGCTATAAACTATCGAAATTTAAAGTATCAAAAAGAATTTGACTGCAAGGTCTTTTCCTGTGGTTTTGTGCCGGTCTTTTCTTGGGAAATTTTTCGAATATTTGTGAGTGCTTAAATCCACATCGTTGAACTAATGTACACCAAACTTACCATTTCTTTTTCATTTGACCATATAAAGATCGTACACGATGTCTGGGCTCAACATGTAGATACGGAACTCCCATTTATCCGTGACTATCTATATTATCTGTTTTACGGATTATCCGTGTGTCTTCAAAGTGCGCAACATTCAGCAAGTTATCTGAAGGAATGTCAGTATGAATCAAACAAAGAAACGCAACATACTTTTGTCAGAAGAAAATGTGTGTGTTACTTCGATAGTTTTGTATTTTCATTATACTTTGTTTAAAACAATATATACAGCTCGTTGCTTGAGGCTTTCCCAACGACAGTTGAACATATTGCATTGACTTTAGGGTATAACGTTGTGTGAAGATTACTTAAGACCTACAATCGTTTCGCTGATCTTGTCAGCTTCGTCAGGGCTCACTCAGAAAGAAACGTCTTCACACGACGCTATACCCTAAACCAGTTGTTTTTAACCTTTTAATACTCACGAACCGGCAAGCTGTAGGTCGAAACGTCCAAGGACCGGGAAGATGCCAGCACATCTTCAGATTATAGTTGTTTTGGAAAGGAAATGTAAACTTTAATATAAAATTTGAACTTTTGAAATTTAGAAAATAAGTGTTAAATAAGTAAATGTATTAATTTGCTCAGAACCAGTACAATAGTTCCGCGAACCGGCGGTTGAACCCTATTGCCCTAAAGTCACTGCAAAGGTATATGCAGTTCATTAAAAATCTCAAAATAGAAATTTTTAACGATATGCTTATGAATTTTCAAATAAGTCTTGTTTTCCAGTTTTCCGTGCACTACTCAGTGGCCATGTAGACTAATAAAAGAGACATCGGCTCTTTCTTTGAAAAATCGAAATGTTGCTTCAGCAAAATCATTAGGACAGGATTTGATATTCGGAAGAAGAAAGATTTTTCTCTTCTTATACAGTAAAAAGAGCGGTACAACAATAACGGCTTGGTAGAGTTCCGTTATTTTAACCGATTAGAGTAAGTATGGTTCGGACGAACGATCATAAGTCAAACGCTGAACTGAAAATCAAAATCATGCATCCGGCTTTAAAACACGATGCCGAATTTGTGATGAAGTGGAGTGCATATCGGCAAATGTCATCGATAAATATTATTTTGTAAAATGGACAATAATTATTTTATATACTATATGGACAAATTGAAATCAAGTAACCTAAAAATCTTGTGGTTTCTAGTCGTTTAAAGTTCTATTATGGCAACGATTCTGAACATACAGTCCACTTTGTGAAGCTGTTGCTGCATTGCAGCTGTCCGAAGGTAGTTCCCTCCTCCTTAAGCTCCTGACATGAATTTAATAGAAAATCTTCCGTGTCCTCAGTTTCTCCATATAAACTGTACAGAAAATCTATGAAATAAATTGAAGTCAGAAATAAGGAAAACACCCATTCATTCTCAGTAGCACCTGGAGAATAATGGGGCAAAATATTACCTGAATACAAGAGATGTCTCGTGCGAAGCATGCCCAAGAAACTAAATAAAATATTAAACCTGGAAGAGAGGTCCACATTATATTAAATTTCTTTTGTTGTGATCTGCCTCTATTTTTTACTAAGTGTCCGAATAATTTTATTGCAATGAAATTTCTGGTAGCTTGCATAAAAGCAGATTCTTCAGTTATATAGCCATAATTTTTATTAGCAGAAATACGTAGAATTATCATCAGTTCGAATACTTTACAAACGTGTCTACATACCGCGTACAGTTTTTTCTTCCATTAAGACATCTCAGTTGACATTACCTTTGTAAATGAAGCTTTAAGTAATGAAGACTGATGCTTCATATTTTATATATTTTTTTGTGAGAAGTATGTTTCGTCAATGAGAATTAGATCTCTGAAAGACTATTGCTTCGTTCAGTCGTATATGTGGAAAATTTATCTTGAGTTAGAAACAATCTTCACTATATAACAAAATTCTAAAGGAAGATACGCATGCTGAACTTTAACATTTCTTGGAAAAAATAAATTTTAAAAGACACAAAATGTCACTGATCAATTAATAATTTTTCACCTTGTTCTGGGAATATTTGTCTGTGAAGTATGGGTTTAATTTATTATTAGTATTGCTCAATACCACAGTTCTTTATAAATTAACCATTCGAATTGAAGAAGTAATGAGATGGTTTTATTCGCTTTCGAGAGACTCTACACTAGATAAAATAATACGTTTGGCAAACTGAATTGTCTTTGCGAACGCCATCTTGAATTGCAAAATTTATAAAACAGCTTTGTTTTAGGCAATATATTAAACGTATAAAGTAAGCTTTCTCTGAAAACACATTATTTCTATAAGAGTCAGATGTTATATTTTCTCGTCCTATCTTCCTGTATTAACAAAGTCTTTTACAATAAAATTCAGACAAGAATACAAGTCAGTACACCAAGCGTATATTTGAAACTGAAGATAAAATAAAATAATAGCTGAGCAAAGCAAATACGTCGTATTTAAAAACTAAAACGTTTCGCTTTGCTCAGATATTATTTTATTTTATCTTAAGTATATAAAAGCAAAGGTTTGATATGGAAAATATCATAGTTGAAACTGAAATGTTGGAAATACTGGCATATACATAACTGGCAATGCAAATATAGTTTTACGGTCATCCACTGTTGCTATGAGAGCACTGTATCTTTGGTTTACTCTTGTGCCACAACGTCAGAATTTTCTGAACTTAAAGATTACTTGGTATTTTCCTAATAAAGACTTAAACTTATTGCTATGTAATCACGCAGTATTTTCTTCTTTCTTAAGCATTGAAGTACAATATTCCAATCTTTCTTTATTATAATTTTTGATATGTTACTTTAACGTTTTTTGTTTATAATAATACAGTACTTTCTTCCTTCATAAAATATTGTGAGTAAAATGTCATTTTTTACAATAGTTGATTCGTTTATGCAAAAGGAAAATTAAATTATAGTGTTTGTATGTTTCTTTCTAAGAGGTGGTTAAATATTTTCAGCACCTTCATAAATAACAGACACTTTTCAACAAATTGTTATGCTAAGATGATTTTGTAATTTAAGTCATACATCTTATTTCCTTTTTGCGTGAGCTCTGATGTTTTAACCCACGTTGTTTGACTTGGAATTGAAACAACCTCTGCCATGTGTAGAATTCAGCATCATTTTTGACGCAGAGTGAGTTAAAACTATTCAAATATAAATCTTCTTTAGCTGTATAATTAAAATTATTTACCGCGGATGCAATTACATTTTTATCCCGCTCTAAATTGGAGAAGGAGAAAAAAACGTTTTATAGGTTTTTTGCAACTGGGACGTTGTTGTTGTATCTTTCCATCCCTTTCAAGCTTCTCTGCATTGTCTGTTTTGCTATAATTATGACATGATTTTGCACAATTATGAAGCATCTATTAGTGATGAACTACGTAGTACTTGAAGTAAATAGTACCCTTCCCAATTTGGAAGATTAGAGATGTATAGTTGTTTGTGATCCACTTGAGTGGTTTTTCTCGGGAGCAATTATCATGGAATTATGGTATTTAGATACGATGGGAACTCATTGTTTTGCGGTGCTGGTTTTCAGCATTCTCAACTCCCAGTATATAGGTAGGTTGCTCTGAGGGCTCTGGAGTCAGTCTTATTTTGAATAGAGACTAGTGAACACTGGATCCGTGGTCGTGGAGAAAGGTTCCGTGGGGAAGGCTCTCCAGCTGTTTCCCTACACGATTCTCATGGAGTGCTATGGAGAAGGACTGGACCCCCCACAAAGAATTTGGTAATAGAAAGAATATTGTATATTATTTAATTCGTTCACCGTATGATATTTGTAGTAGTATATTTGATGTTTTGAATGGTGGTACTGGTTCATCAATGCTTCATATTTGAGATGAAAATCAATTAATCATTTTTACCTGTTATATTCTTTTCTCCGTTCATACTTCGAATATTTGATATTGTTTATTTACCAAGTAATTCTGTCCCCCCCCCCTCTCTCTCTCTTTGTGTGTGTGTATGTGGAGAGAGAAGGGAGGGGGCTGGATGGCTCATACAGGGTGAGCATACGATATTAAATATTTCTGGTGTTCAGGAAATTGGTGGAATTAGCTTAAGGATACCGCTTGCTTAGTTGTTGTCGCTAACGGAGAATGATGTGAAAAATATATTGGCACGTAGAGCAGTAACGAACGTAGCGAGCGTAATGCATGTTGATTTTATGTAAAATACGCATGCTTAACTGTGAGTGATTTGTAATTACGGGTTGTTAAAGCTGTCTCCTTTCCTCATGTCATGTTCCTCGCTTTTGCAAGTACATGAGTTTTCTCATATGTGGTATAATTGTAAATGTTGTCTCTAACCTTTAAAATCTGTGGGATAGTGGCTGTTGCATATCCATGTCCTAAAAACTTGGTTAATCGTATGCTACAGTATCAGATCCACAGGTTCTCTCTTCGTGTAATATGAAAGGGTAGTCATCGATCGGCTGCAGCTCAGTTGGTAGAACGCTGGCCTAACAATCTGAAGGTTCTGGGAACAATTCCAGCGGCCCCCCCCCCCCCCATCGTGACTGAAGCTTTTCAACGGTTTTCCTTAGTCACACCAGCAAATTCTGGGGTGGTACTTACAAACTGGGCCGTGGCCAACTACCTTCCAACATCCTCTCCACCGCTCTAAGCCTGAGATACCTGAAAACCATAAATAAATTAACATTCAATGAAAGCATAGTGTAAATAAGATTAAACGCATGTATATCTCCTGACAGTTCATTTCAGGGTTATCGATTGAATGTGGGTTCAGTTCACAACCCTTAATAATCAGTTAAAACGGATACGATTAAAATCGTACTACATGAATAGGTTTCCTGTTATGCATTAAGTGAGGGGAAAGTGTAGAATAACAAAACAAGCAATACAATGCCGTAAATTCCTATATGTAAATACAGGTCTCGTGTCTTCTTTATTTTTATATTGCATGTACATTTGAAGAGAAAGAAGTCAAAGTAATTAGCTTTATGAGTTCAAATCTTCTTTTGTCTTCATATTAGGTAACCGTGTTAACACGCATACTTTGGGCGGTTAGTCGTAACTACTACCTTACATTTGCTTATCAGCCGCGTACAGCGAAACGCGAGAAATTTGTAAAACTAGATCAAAATAAATATGTTCTTACGTATTTTAACCTCGGTGTCTTCAGTGTAGAACTAAACATTGTTATCCTAAACAATTAACTTAGAAAAGTGTTCTACAAAATATATTAGACCCATTCCATCTCATTTTAGGCAGGGTATGCACCGATTGAGTCATGGATTTTGGTTATTATTTTTGTATGAACTCTTTATGGAAATTTCAGAGATCCGTACTTTTAAAATTTTCAACAACAACAACAACAACAACCACAACAAAAATCTACATTTCATCATAAAGTTTATCCTTGATAATTATTAAAGCTCAGAACGTGGTATGCTGCACTACATTTGACAAATCCTACTTTAGCAATTAATTAACATAAAGAAGACATGCTTTTTAATACAATAGATAATTTGGATGTAGTTTGTGATGTCAAAAGATTACTCCCATGTCGTTTGTACAGGGTGTACAGAAATTTTGACAACTTGGAAGAAAAAATCGAAAATTTCAAGATTTCTAAAATTTTTTACTCCCTTCCGTAACAAAGTACGTACTTGTTGTTTACAACTTTGAATAACCAGTTCTAGGTTTTTTTTATCGCAAAAATAGTTTAAGGATATTGAGACTGGTACTTTCACTGTAACAACTATGGAAAGTTAATTGTTTTTGAAAAGTTCACGTATTTAGACGCCATTTTCTAATACATGTGTATCAGTGTAGTTAAGACAATTGTGTGTTCTAAAAGTTGACCAAGTTTTATTTTCGACCAGTCATTGGTTTAGATTTTAGTGTTAAATTTTCCTGCGAAAAAAAAAAAGGCTGCTTCAGTCCCGTATAATTCCTCTCTTTTCCCATCAAATTCAGTAGTCCCCCGAAGTATCTCGCGAACGCATTGCAGGTAACATTTACCTGTAAAAACTTAGTTAAACCAATGCGTGATCGATTATGGATTTTGGTCAACATTTAGATCTCACAAGTTTCTCAACTTTACTGAAATATTCATGTTTTTGATCACGTATTTTCTTATTAAATGGCATCCAAATGTGGGGAAACTTTTTAAAATAACCGAATTTTGCAGGAAACATGTAACCATAAAATCTGAACAATGAATGACTGATGATAAAACTCTGTTAAGGCTCAAACTCACTACGATTGAACCTTAACTTTTATTAACTGTACTGAAAAATATTATTATTTAACAGCAACAAGGCCTATATAGCACAAGTTCTACATCTAGAAATGCAACAGCTGTTACTACTTTCACAGCTTGCAGAAAATAAAAGATTACAAATATATGTTTCATGAGTAAGGAGATTACAATTTATATTTGTGTGTAGAGCCAGTTCATGTTCTACAGGTAACGAGTACAAAAATTCAATACATTAAAAGAAACATATAAAGAACTATACACTAAAAGTAAAAGCAAAGAGATATAAATCCAATATAAATAGTTAATGAATCCCATTCACAAAAATAAATACTAAAAAGATTGCTACCATAATTAAAATTTGTTTGTCTTTTCGTACATTAAGTTAAAATTCTTAACCATTCTTTATAGTAGCCCCTTAGTGGGCTCCCTTGTCCCAGAAAAGTGTCATTTCTAAAATAATGTGAGTGTACCAAAAATCATTTTCCCAGAGATAGCTGCATTTCACCTAACACATCATTTATAAATTGTCCGTCTTTCAACTTGCGTCTTACGTCTAGAGGTTCCAAGTTGAAGTATGAACACAAATCTGGATAACTATTACCGTTATAAGGTAGACAAACTCTATTACATAATATTCTAAAGAAGCACGTTTGATCCGCTTCTATACCGTCAGTTGCTGTTCTAGTAGATGGTACCATATTCTGCTACCATTAAGTGTCGTATACAGTGTTATATAAGTTTGTACTTTTCTGAGATCACTCCATTGATGAAAAATAAATTCTATGAAATAACTAGCTTCTCTTACTATTTTGTCGTTATGATTATTGAATTTCAATTTATTATCGAATTGCACACCAAGATCCAAGTGAGTGGCAAGCTGGTAATTTCCTGTCCCTTAATTTTATATCTACTTACAATGTAATTGGTCTTATTCGTATATCTAACAAAATTAGTGTTTGATATTTATTTTCATTCTATTTTCTACGCACCACTCATCTATTTTATTTATATCAGCTTACATATCGTTAACATCGAAGTTGTTATTGATTGTCCCTAGTAATTTTGGGTCATTGCATATAATATAGGAGTCGTATGAATTACCCTTGTACAAATGTCATTTATGAAAACACTGAATAGAAGTGGTCCTAGAGGGATTCCGTTAGCTATTGTAATCTTAACTTTAAATGATGATGATGATAATAAAAATAAGAGGAAGAAGAAAATAGCGTCCAGATTTTTTTTCTTCTTCTTTAACGGTGAAAGTAACAGTCCGAACCTCGTTAAGGTAGTTTTGGAATAAAATACCTAGATCTGGTTACACAAAGTTGTAAGCAAGCACGTACTTTGTTACTGAGGAGAGTAAAAAAATTCGGACATATTGGAATATTGGAATTCTCGTTTTTTTTTTTTTTTTCTTCAAAGTTATCAAATTCCTGTACGAACAACATGGGAGTAACTTTTGACATCACGAAGACCTTTTTATGTTAGTTGCTAAGACATGATTTGTTAAAAGAAGTATAGCATACCATGTTTTGAGTTTTAGTAATTATCAAGAAGAAATATCTCCGTAGATTTTTTGAGAAATATAGAAATACGGGTTTTCTAAATTTCCATAAAGAACTCATTGAAAATAATTACCAAAATATATGACATGACGGATACACTTTTTTTTAACTACCTGAATTGAGATGAAACGGATCGCTAATCAAATTGCAGAAACTTTATCCCTGTGTGCGTAACCTCGAATTATTTGGTTACATTCAAAGGCCGTAATTTAAAAACATTAATACACACACACAAAAGTTTCAAACTCAGTTTTATTTTATACCGTTTCAATGTGCACAATAGTATTAAATCACTTTGAACAATGTTTTCGGCGTGCTCAGTGCTGTGCAATACGATATTAGGTAATAAGTTTCAAGATTTGTCTATGTATGTATTTGTGCACTCACATTCACTTATTTTTTCAATTAAACTGTAGTGTGGTGAAGAAGGAACAATTCAACTTATCAACTTTAACAATTCTTATCCACTAATTCCTAAATTTGAAACATAATTTCCTTACTTGCATTTTTTGTACGGAAAGCGTATTGATCTAGGTCAATAACATTGTGGAAGCACAATATTAAATTTTAAGGGAATTATTGTTTTATAACAGTGAAAAATAATAATCCAGTTGGAGAAGAAAGCAATAACTTGTCAATTAGTTTGAACAGTTGTTGAATGAAATTTTTATTTTTATTATCTAGATGTATAAAATTTATTCTTAAGATACAACAACTAACATAATCGTTTCCTTCAGTTTCAGAGGCAGAAGCCGTGGGGTCCGATGCAGTATCTCAGGGAGTTCACTCTACGTACGTTCAATATGTAGAGGGCTCCGCTGATCCTGCTATATATGCAGCTACTAATGGACAGATGTAACTATTAACCTTCTACACTTTAATATAGCGTTTAAACAAAATTAGTTGAATATTTTAAATACGCATTGGTGTAACCAGTGATGCATTCTAAAGATAAAGGTACCCTGGCGCTTCTATAAGGTATCTGTGAAGTGTTCAATGTCTGACGTAACTGAAAATTTACTAGGAGAACCTGTGCCATTTAAAATACAAAGAGCACAACTTCAAAGAAATACAGAACTAATTATATGTATATCTACTTACTGTACTTATTATATTTAACAGCAATGGGTTAGCATACAACAGCGGCAAAATGAATTAAACAGTCATTCATTTTCCAAATCTTTCCTTCAATTCAGTTGATAGTTTTGATGCTAGGGTCGATGTATTAAACTCCTTTATTTCTACAGTAGTATATGCGCAAATCTGTACTAGGGTGTATCGAAAAAAAAAACTTTTTTTTTTTAATTCGCTATGCGGACGAGGTGGATTTTGGGCCAAGTGGCTTCAATATTACGTGCAAAAAATTTCAGCTCGATCGGTCCGACATCTCAAGCTGCCGCCAGACTCAATTGTGAAAATCGACCTAAAAATTCCCTTTTGCGAAAAAATTAATAAACATTCTAAAAAATATTTAAAGATTAGTTTAAAAATGGTAGGAATTGACCTTAGAATACACTTACTGTAAAATTACCCCTCCAAAACACACAACTTATTTTTGACCACCCCTCCAAAAAAAAAAAAAACTCCAAAATAGCAAAAGATCACTAAAATTCACCCATTTTACAAACCTGTTTATCAGTATTTTGGCGTTATTTATATTAGTGAACGTGAAACTAGTATACTTGAAGACAGTATAATAATGGTGTATTGAGCTAATGTCAGATTTTCTGCAGCTCTTCACTTACATATATATATAATATATATATAATAGAAATCTGTTTCTGAAATAACCCAGAGAAGGTGGCTACAGGTGAAGCTCCGCGCATCCGCCATCCCATTTGTCAGTGCAAGTTAAGAATCTTGATGGTTTATTTCTTTCTCGTTATGAAGTTTCCTTCTCAAATCCTGGCATGAGTTTTCTCGGCCTCAACGTAGCCAAAATAAACACATGTCTTGCTTCTTGTCCGCACACTGAGGCCTTGGCTTCGCTTACGATCTTCAGCGCCCTTTCCACATTTTGTGTGTGGCGAGGAAAGCAGGTGATTTCTTGGTCCGCAACAGCTGAGGTACGTATCTTCTCTAGTAGATCTTGATCACTATATTTTCTCGTTAGTAGTGGCTCTCCCAATTCACTTGTACTCCAGTGTATCATGTCCACGTAGGTTGGGGCATCTAGTCTTACTTCTCAGGTACATGGAACTCTCGTATTTTGTTTCCACAACACACAGTGTTTCTAGCTTTGAGAATTCATCTCCACCCATCTGCCTTCTATCAGAATCACTAATCAATGACAGCAAGAGTTTTTCTGGATGAGCATACCATGCATTAAGTGCAACCCGTCATGCGCTGAAGGATACTTATGGGACCTGGTGTTCAAGTCCCGTGCATTGGATAAGAACACGAAAGATATTATAGATCCAGTCATTCGGAGGAATGCATGGGGGAAAAAATGGGTAAACTTTATTTTATATGGGCCAGTCTAGTAGCTTTGTTGTGACTTCGGCCCGTCACGATTCGACTGTTTACAGCCTTCTAAAATCCATGAACACCCATGTTAGGACTCGAACCCGAAACCTTCGAGTACCGCACGGCACCGGCTGGCAGAAATGCATGGTACGCCAACCAAGAAAAAAACTTGCTGCCATTGATTAGTGAGTCTGATTCTGATAGGAGACAGCTGGGCGGAGACGAATTCTCAAACAAGATACAAGAGTTCCGTGTACCTGAAAATCTTTGACTAGATGCCCCAACCTATGTGGACATGATTCACTGGAGGACGCGTGAATTGGGAGAGCCACTACGAGAAAATATAGTGATCAAGAGCTACTAGGGAAGATACTCTTTGCGAACAACCTTAGCGACTTTTTTTCTTGGAATTCCACTATAACAGATGTCCTCTGAACCCTGGATTTTACGACTAACACATGTTGACAGGGTTGTTGTATCGTCACTTTCCCACCCTCGCTGGTGCCTATGTTGCCAAATTCCTCTTGTATTCCGCCCTTTAAATTGAAATTTTAGAAGTTGAAGACTTCTTGTACTGTTTGGTTAAGCAAATCTAGCTGGTGCCAGTGTTGATTAAGTTACATCATCTGTACTGTTATCTTGCTGAGTGTGTGTGTGTGTGTGTGTGCTTTTGTGTGTGTTAAAAGTGCTTGTTATACGACGTGTTAAAATGTCAATTTTCAGACCGTGGTTACAAGGTGAAAATCCTGGTAATGAAATTCCAATACCAAGTACTTCCAGGGAGAAGCCACCAAGTCCAATGCCAAGTACTTCCGGGCAGGAGACGCCAAAGAAAAAGAAAAGTGTCGGAATTGGGAAAGTAAATGAGAACTTGTGTTATGCATCTTTTTTCTTTTTTTGTCCATACAAAAGGGAACTTTATTAAATACTGGCATTTTAAATACTGGCAATTTTAAAGGCATTTCTTGCCTTTACAACACTCTTGACGTTACAGGCCGTAAAGTCATTCACTTCATCTCTGTTACATGAAATGGGGATACCGTAGGTAAGTGGTAGAGCGTTGGCGTAGCATTCGGGAAGTCGTGGGTTCGATCCCAGCGGCTGACCACCCTGACTGAGGTTTCCCAGGGTTTTTCCTGTCACACCAGACAAATGCCGGGAAGGCACCCTCAACATAGGCCCTCGCCGACACTATCCCGCGTACTTGCCCCTCACCTGCCCCGGTCTGAGCTTTAGATGATTAAAGACCATAAATAAAATTCAAATTCAAATGAGATGGGGATAAAATGTCACCTCGATTCAAGGCATAATCCTGGCATTCGCCCGATGTAATGAAAAGGAGTAAACATCTCGGTGAATTTGCGATCATTATATATTTGTTGATATATAAATAATAATATTAAATCACAACCATATACGATCCACTACTGGATAAGACCTCTCCCCGGAGGGAGGAGATGGTCTACTGCTCCCACGCTGACCAGACGAGTTCGAAGTGGAGAGTTCACTGCGATCGCAACTACCTTTTATTCATAGCAACTCCCTAATTGCATCACGATGCTGGGTGGGCAGTGGGCACCGTTCCAGATCCACAAGCCTTGGAAAATAATCCTTGGCAGCGTCGGGAATCGAACCTGGGACCCTTCAATTCGTAGTCAGTAACGCTAACCACTAGACCAGGAGGCTCGGTGAATTTATCATTATATATATATATATATATCACGTGTGTGTATGAGAGAGAGAGAGAGAGAGAGAGAGAGAGAAAGAAAGAAAGAAGAAAGAGAGAGAGAAACGGGCTGGGGGTTGCAAGTACGTTGCAATAAAAAATGGATTTGGAGTCGGAAGGCAGTTACAAAGTACAACGTAAATTCCTATGAACCCAAGTTGAAAATAAGATAACATAACCTTATAGGCCTTACTGTACATTTCTGCAATACAATTTCTTTTTTGGTGAAAAATAATAGTGCTTTCTTCTTCTTGCACGTGTTTTTTTTTTTTTTGTTTTTTTAGAAAGAAATTTGGCAATGATGGAAGAAAAAGCATGGCAGGGCGCGTGGAAAAGTTGTGGAGTGGTTGTGGTTAAAGAGGGAGAGAAGGATCCGTGCTGTTCTGGTCGTGGAATGGGGTAAGGTCGCTAAGGTATTTCCGCAACTATACGTACCTCAGCAGTTGCGGACCGAGAAATCACCTGCTTTCCTCGCCACACACAAAATGTGGAAAGAGCGCTGAAAGATCGTAAGCGAAGCCAAGGCCTCAGTGAGCGGACAAGAAGCATGACATGGATTTATTTTGGCTACGTTGAGGCCGAGAAAACTCATGCCAGGATTTGAGAAGGAAACTTCATAACGAGGAAGAAATAAACCATCAAAATTCTTAACTTGCCCTGATAAATGGGATGGCGGGTCCGCGGAGCTTCACCTGTAGCCACCTTCTCTGGGTTATTTCAGAAACGGAACGATGCCTATTCAGGTGAACTTTGTATTACTTCTCACGAGGGTCCTTATAACAATGGAGTAGACGTGGAGGGGCAAATCAGAGCTGGTCCATTTCTGAATTTCCGATCATTAGTTGCCATCACGACTAAGAAATGTTGATGGAAACTTGCGTTTTAAAACTGAAGCCGAAAGCAAATGACCCCAAAACAGGCAACAAACCACTCATCAACTATGCTTATTGTCTCTCCGCTCCTGTGTAACTCCTGTTAGGAAGTTATAGATAGCTTCCTAACAGGGTGCTTGTTTGGTCTGGTTATGAAGATTAGATTGGAAAATGAATTGAAAAAAAAAAAACATCCTTTGGAGATAAACCTACACAGGAGCCTCCACCTTTGCTCGATACCGTTAAATGCTTGCCAGGGCGTCAGGACTTGATAGCATCATTAATTTGCCTTTATAATAAGGTTTGAAAGTAGCTTGGCACAATTGCATTGACATTTCCTGACTTGCACTATTGCATCCGCCATACTCCCCGGTGTAACTCCTGTTAGGAAGCTATACTCACGAGGGTCCCACTCTTTCAATTCCTATATCTATAGCTTCCTGAAAATTCTGGTTTCTGTCACCCCAGCATTTATAACTGCGTGGGTTTTCTCGTGGTCCTCTTATTTTGGGCGAATCCATTGGACCGGAAAGAAAGGAAAACCGCACATTCCTCGCCAAACATTGTCTTATTGAATCTGATTGAAATTTAGTTTGCAATTTGTTTTTGTTTTTTTCTGGCAAGTCTTTTCCTTACCCAATCCCGGCCTGAGCCCCTCGTTTTTTACAATTACAATAACTACAATAAAAGTCGGATCATCGCTGCAGACCCTTTAATCGACTCACGAGGGTTCATATTGCCCAGGATAGAATCCAATGGCGACTTTCCGTTCTTCATCCCTCTGTTAACATGGCCTGCCCACTTTAGTCGTCGCGATTTCACTAAACAGCATCCTTGTTTGTACAGATTCGCTCAAGTCGTGACTGACTGACATATCAACGTCCATATGGGGGGAGGGGGGGGGGAGAATATACCATTATTATACTGTCTTCAAGTATACTAGTTTCAGGTTCACTAATATAAATGATCCCAAAACACTGATAAACTGTTTTGTAAAAGGGGTGAATTTTAGTGATTTTTTTTTTTTTTTTTTTTTGCTATTTTGGATAGTTCTTCTTGTCGAAAATAAGTTGTCCCAAGCCCTTAATTTTACAGTAAGTGTATTGTATTCTAAGATCAGTTCCTACCATGCGTAATTAATGTTTAAAAAAAATCAGAATTTTTAGGTCCATTTTCACAATTTCAGGGGTCTAGCTGCAGATTGAGATGTCGACCGATCGAGCTGAAATTTTTTGCACGTAATATTGAAGCCATTTGGCTAAAAATCCACCCCATTCACATAGCGAATTCTCAACTCTTTGATTCTCATGATTACTTTTCTCTCTTGGCAATTTTTTTATACGAACATATACGAATACATCGACTTACTAACTACTACGGAACTCGCAAGTTAATCTCAATAACAAACGTTCACCATTGAATTCTGTCCTGGGCAAGATCAAAACACTTTTCATCGCGAACACCTACCCTTCTAATATTGTCTCAGCTGCTCCTTTCTACCCCGTTTCGTGTCTTCCCCATTCGAGCTACATGGCCTTCCAAACCGTCGTGATTTCATTATTCTTACAAGATCAAGTGAATTATAGTCTGTGGAGTTCTTCATTCTGCAATCTCTTCCATTCTCCAGTTATCACGTCCCGTAAATCTTTCTCAAACCCTTATTTTCAAACACTCGTAATTTATCTTGCAGGGTTGTTGTTTTACTTTGTTGAGTACCCCCATAGTAGAAAGTGTATTTATCCTATCGAATGCTATCTTAACAGTCTCATAGGACTTCGTGCATTACTAATATGTCTTTCCCGCAGTTCTCAGTACCACCACTTGAAGAGCGCCCTTTTTGTATAATGTTCGACGTTCCTGTTCTGATGTCATTCTTCATGCTGTTCATGGAGCCCCCTGAAGCAATCCTCGGCCGTAGAACCAGTTTATCTCCGGAATATTTTGCTCCAGAATAATCCGCAGTAATACCAACATTTTTCCCGTTCCTTGACGTGGTTTGGCGGTGCAGAGTTGTTAGCTCTATGGCCTCGCAGTAAAGGCAGACATCCAAGATGTCATTCTATGTTCACCTCTGAGCCTTGCCAATGTCATTCATCTTTAGCGTGAGGTGGTAATCGTGAAGCTGCTTCCCTTCATTAAATTTTATCTTCCTGTAGACTATGTAGATCCCTTTACTAACTGGAAGACAGCTGTACTGGTTTTGGACCGCCCCGGAATTCTGGTGGCCGCTATGTCTGGTCGGCATTTCCTTTCGCCACCTCGGAAGGCGACCAGTAACAACAGCCCGGGCACTGACTTACAAAAGCGTATAAAATTCTTATATTTTTTATCTTTCCATGCAAAGTTTGTAGTTATGTGGAATAAATATTCACTCAGTCATTTAATATAAAGAAAATTGGTTTAAGGTGATGCAAAATAATATACAAAATCAATTTAATATCAGATAGCAATAAATTTTCAATTTAACTTCTCGAACAGAGTAAGAGCACTGGAATTAATGAAATGACTATAGGTCGTTTTGCCAGTGCAATTTTTCTACCACCCTGGAAAACCTGGAATACTCATGGAATCTTATAAATGTGGAAAACTCAGGGAAATCTGTAATGTATGAGGGAAACTCGGGGAAATGTATGAGGTTAACTTGTCCACAGTTGGTAAGAGCGCTGCCCCGGCAAGGCGGAGGTCATGGGTTTGAGTCCCACTGCTGACAAGATTTTTATTCAATGTGTTAAAATCCTCTGTTTTAAAGAATTTTTGTTTTTTCACTTGTGAAATACCAATATTATACAAGATGCTTGGACTGGGTAGTGGTGGAATTAAAAAAAATGTCATTGCGTATTATTTACATGTTTCACTATACTAAGAACTCAGGAAATTAAAAAAAAATATATATGGAAAACTTGGAAATCTCAGGGAATTTCAAGTTACACAAAATTAGTAGACACCATGTACATGTTTCCTTTTGGAAAACCATGGCCGAATGGTACGCACGAAGCCACATGTGTAGATCATTTTAGTAGGATGAACGCAAAAGATGAAAGAGAAAAATGGGAGCTGGTCATCATGAAAACGTTATAGGGATTATTTTCAAGAAATATCTAGGTCTGAAATGCATCACTGAGTATAACACAAAATTATAGCATGTAGAAAGTTTAAGTAGTATAGTAATTAAAAGAAATTGTATGTATATTTGTAATTCTTGTTAATACCAGGGTGAGTCATATGTTCGTAGCGTTTTCATGGATAATGTGCAGCACCCGCCTCCCCCTGTACCGCAGAAGTCTATTCGGCGAAGTACATCCCATCACACTGTATGGTCCTTCTCCAACGTTCCACCACTAACACAAGCCCCTGACGATACCGGGATGCACGCTTTGAAGCAAAGAACTCAGTAATGCCAGTTGTCACATCATCCACGGAATGGAATTGTCTGCCCCGCAGGAAGTGTGTCATGGAACGAAACAGATAAAAATCAGATGGCGCAAGGTCGGGACTGTAGGGGGAGGGTAAAATGTCCACGCCATCCATGTCCGCAATGTGCTGGCGGACTCTTCTTGACCTATGGCATGGAACGTTGTCAAATTGGAGGAGCAGTCGCTTTCGGTTCACCAATGCTGGATAACGACGGCGCACAATGTCGTATACCCGTTGCAGCTGTTCAGCATACAATGTCCCATCTACGGAACGAGCTCTCAGTGCACCGGACCTTCGAAATTCCACCACACACACACAGCATTGTCTTCTCTTTGAACCACTGGCTGCGCCTCGGTACCTGGTCGAAGCCATTGTTTCCCGGTGTCAGGATAACGAAGAAAGATCCACTTTTCATCATTCGTGATGATCCGCCGCCAAAACCTGTCGTCAGTTGGGTTTCGAAGCAGTTCTTCACACAGGGTCACACGTTGTTGAGCTTGAGCGGGAGTCAAATCATGAGGAACCATTCTCGGTTGCCTGGAGCGAAACCCAAGTTGATGCAGATGATGAACGACACTGGTTTGTGATGTCTGGACCTCATCTGCCAGCTGACGGGTACTGGTTCCTGGGTTTCCTTCAACAGCGTTCAGGAGAGCATCGATATCCGTCGTCACAGGGCGTCCACTCTTGGTCTTGTCATCGAGACTGGTGTCACCAGACCGAAAACGTTGAAATCATTTTCTAGCTGTGGACAGTACCTTCACCTTCTACGGCACAAGTTTCTCCTCAGCCATTGTCCTGCCAACTGTGTATTCAGCGCGTAGTTCCTCCCACACATCGTTAGCGCTGTGATCAGACAGACACGTGACACGCTTTCTGGCACCACCACCTTCACCTGTTCTTCACGTTGCATATGGATTCCGGCATCGAGTGGGCGGGGCCACCCAACGCTACGAACATATGACTCACCCTGGTATGGTTGATATATTTGATTTCTTAATTAATTAATTTAATAACTTGAGTTCCTTTATTGATAATACAATTTGACCTCCTTTGAGTTATTTGTACTCAAATTAAAAACAGCAATTTTTTGCTCTGCGTATGCATATTTCCTGTTTGTATTACTGTTAGTCCCAGTGTTTGGTGATCGCTTAACAATTATGCACGTTGTGACCCGAACGTTTCACTATTTTAAAACAGTTACGGTGTCCTCAGAAGATAAAAGATGGACACATACACAAAGGAGAAAAATTGAAAGATAGTATATATAATAAACTAAAATATAATTGGAGAAAATACACAGTTATGTTGCAAATGAATTTTATTGGTGTTTTCCCCTTTTTTGTACTTGATAGATGTGCCTAGTTATATATTATATATATATATATATATATAATATGTGAGGAAATTCTTAGATTTAAAACAGCGAAATGTTAGCATTATATGTATATAATCGTTAAGTGATCAGTTCACCAAACATTGGGACTACAAGCAACACAAACAGTAAGCAAATATAATTATGTATTTTATTCAATTTCATTTTGTACATGCAATAGTATTAATGTGCTTGTTAGTAGGCAGTTCTGTATTTTTTAAAAAGAAGACTTGAAGGAGTCAGATTTCCCGCATAACCCTACATTTCTGTTATCAAAATGTATAGAAAAGTTCGAATATTGGGGAAGAAATACTTATGCTATGTGTATTTGTTCCCTGTATCAGCATTATTCTCTCAAGGAAGATTCTGAAATTATTTTCAGCTAAGTGTATGAAGGGTAGTTCAGATGTGGAGGTTTTGTAGAAAATGTTATTCGTTGGAAATGTTCTGTTGCGATTCAGATTCTTTTTGTGTCCCCTCCTCACAAAATCTCCTATAACCTGACAGTTTCCAGTGCTACCTTACTATAATCATTTTACATTATCAATATTTAAGTTACTTGTTAGTTGAAATTTGAGCTCCACTTAACGAAGTGATTGTCGCTCTCACCTTCGGTGTGATAGGTCCCAGATCTATATTCACTGTGGGAGTTCACAGTTTCGGCAGTAACCCACCATCGTGATGCCAAATATCATTGAACGAAGAAGTAGCGGACTTTGTTTCTCTAAGTCAGATAAAACTATCTGGTAGGCAAATCTTTGTTCTGGCCTTGGAATTAAGTTCTCTAGTTGCAACTTAACATTTTGTTCAGAGTTCACTCGATGAATTTTGTCCCCTTTCGTTGCTGAAGGCCCAATAATACATGACGGACGTGATGAACTGGTAAATAGTATAAAGAAACTACATGCTATTAAGCGTTATTTATGTACAAGGTATGTCAAAATATGATACTCAGCGTATTGGCGTTTGCTATCATTTATAGATCTAAGAACATTTTATCTTGTGCACATACGCCGGTGCGACATGTGTAGAAAGGTTTTGAAAATATAATGTAAGAATTCCAGCAATGTGGTTTCAATTACTTCGATTTAGACTTAAAATTTTCTGCCAAAATAATTGTCGTGAGGAGATTTGTCAAGCTAAGAAGAATCAGCAGTGAAAGGATAAGGAATGGCTTTCTCATTTGTAGTGTCCAAGGCTCGGATTATAATTTTTATAAATCAAAAATTAATTTCTATAAAAATGGCGAAATAATTGCATCACGACTGCTCGTTTTATTTGGATGACAGTTCATCTAGAATTTCAGTTGTGCTGGTGTTGGTTAGTTTTATTTCATACATGAAACATTTCGTAATTCAGGTAGTCGTATAAAATGTGTATCTTATTTTACTAAAAGAATTTCAAATGCACTTTTTGTTTCACTTCTTTTGACAGGGCTTATCCAGTATACACTGTGGGTGAAACAGCCACAATGTATACACCTGCTTCAGGGCAGTATTACAATACAGGAAATACTACTGCTGTTACATACAGTCAGGTAAATACTAAAATAAATATTTTATTCTTTGGTGGATATATTCATTTTTAATCTCTTGGGAACCGTTGTGCAAAACTATGTACTATCTAATGCTTATTGCTAGAGCTACGACATTTGAGCGTATTGAGTCTTAACAACAGCATGCTTCTCCAAATGCATTATTGATTTGTAAGGGGTAAATATTTGCTTGCAACTAATCATTTATATTTGCATCTGTGGTAGTTTTCACTAACATTGGTTCTTGGCGTAGTTAACATCGATTTTAAGTTATAAAAGTAATATTCGTATACAGTCCTTGCTGGATGATAGGTAAGGAACCAACTGGCAAGCGTTAAGAGATTTTTAATGAGGAAGAATTTTGTTAAAAATGCCCAAGCATTGCTCTTCTTCATTTTGTCTTATAGTTCTCTTACGTTTCGATGGGAAGATTAAATTGAATTTAACTTGATTGGTTATTTTTGCTCTCCATATTTTGAGAAGAATATAATGGCTAATTTTCCATCAGTTTGTGTTTTTAAGATACAGTGTATCGAGTATGTTTGAAATTAATAAACCCAGTTCTTTCGTCGTACAACTTTGAAATTAAAATATATATATTGTCATTTATGTGTTAAACTAAGTTGTTATTCATGTTAAAATATGTTGCATACTGAATGTCCCGCATCATTTTGTGAAATAAAATATCATGTTTCCCGTATTTTTTATTTATTTATTTTTGGAATGTATAATTTGTTAATGTGTTTGTTTAAAAAAAAAAAAAGAATAACAGTTGACCTTTGTTTTGTATGGAGAACTCCTGTTAAGGAAGAATTTAAATTTCAGTAGGATCCACATTTGATTTTGTTTAAATCAAGGACAAGTTTTCATTTGTGTCTACGTATTTGGTATCCCATGTCATTGAAATTTATCGGGAACGTATACAATTATGCTTATAGTCACAAGTGGCAAGGGACAATTTAAGATGCATTGTTGTCATTTGAGGAATGTATCTTTCATGGAAGGAAAAGAACATGTCCAAATGTATCCCCCTTGAAGTGTTTGTTTAAATTTCTGTATATTTTGGATCTACATTTTAAAAGCCTATTCGGAATTTGTATTTCCATTAGACCATGCTCTAACAGTGAAAATGAAAATTCAGTACATAGTAATGTATTATTGCTGGTTTGAATGCTTGGATTTTTATTTCTTCATAGTACAAATTACTTTATAATGTTCAGGAAAAATGTTCATACTCTTCCATTTTATTAAATGTCTCACAGAAAATGGACGTCGCTCACCGTAATTGAATTTATAACCATAAATGTGTATGATTTTTTTTCTTCCAACACACTTGTAAGTATGTCTGTTACTTACATATGAATTTCGTATAATCTAAGGTTTGTTTGTTATTCGCGGTAGACGTGCCTTTCATTCATGTGTAACACAGAAATGAAGTTACCTTAGCTGCTGGTAAAGATGGAATCAAATACAAAATATTTGACATAGATCAATCCACTAAAAATACTGCATCATAATCATGGTTGGCAACAATTGAAATAATACGTGAAGAAGCGTAGTCTTTATTTCATATCAGTCTGCTTTATTAATACTTCCGGATAAATTTTTCGCATGTTTTACTAAAGGGTTGATCCCCATAAAGCTGACAATTATGTTGGTACTTTTCTTTCCAATTTACAGAAGCGAACGATTAGCATAATTGAGAACAGTATAGTGAAGAATATGCACGAACCAGTTCCACATCACAGCATTCCACCACGAGTCTACGGTGTATCCAAGTACACGAAGGAGTACCATTTCGGCCAACACTGAACACAATCCAGTTTAGCCAAATACCTCTCAGATCGACTAAGCTGTTACACTGGAGATGCCGAGTACTACATTAAGAGGCTGATTTTATAAAGAAGATTAAAAATAGTGGAATTGGGGGACCATTACAGATTAGTAAGCTTTGATGTAACATCTTATATTCACCAGAGTACCACTACAAAACACAGTGTAGCTATTATTGCAAGAACTATTTGGAACAGAGGAAGTTGTTCAGACACGTACTTACCTGTACATACTTCATATCCCAAGAACGACACTACGAGCACTAGGCTGTTTTTAAAGCATGTTCTGGAAACAGTGAAATTCAAACCAAAGGCATGTCTAGGTACGTGAACATCACCTGTATGATTTAGTAGATTAGTCTAGATAGACTGCAGAATTTCTGACGGGATCAATGAAACGTAAAATTCAAAGTGGAGACTGAAAAAGATGACACTTTCTTGACATTCTGTTAAGAATTGTTGAAATGAATTTATTTTAAGGCGTTTAGGCAACTGTGGCTCATATCACATTCTGTTAAGAAGAACGAATGAAGCGGAGCAAGAGGACACAGTGTATGTAGAAAATCAATACAGACAGCTGTGTAAGTGTAAAATCTTGCCACCGTTTAACACAATTACGAGAAGCTCTGAACACGAGAGCTAGTGTAATATCGGACAAGGAAACCCTACAGGAATAGATGCGACATCGAAGGAGAACACTCGCATGAACTTTGAAATGGCGAGTATAAATAGGGCATTCAGAAGAAAACTACAACAGTCCAAGAATAAACCAGAGAAGTGAGAGCTAGTCTATATTCCATATGTGGAAAGATATAGAATCAAATCAGCAGGTTGTTATCCAGAAACAACACACGAACAGTACATATTTCTGTAACCAAGGTACAGGAAAAAAAAAGTACTCTTGATCATGAACCAATATCCATTAAAAAATTCCAGGAGTAGTCTCGATCCCCCGTGAATATGGCCAGAGAGCAAGCAAGCAAGAATGTACTTGTAATCCTTTAATCTTGCTAGAAGAAGCAAAGTTAAAGGAATATGGGAGATACATTCATTTGAGCAATTCAGGAAGATCAGCCATTGGAGAACATTGTTTAAGCACAAACCACAGAATAATAATTGAAGAAGCAGTTGGCCTAACTAAAACAGATACTGGTATCGATTCATCAAATAAATAGGCTGTAGAACTAAAAGTACGAAGCAGTATTCTAAATATGGACACCAGGTAGACATCAACCAGGCATGGAGCAGCATTTTAAGCACTAGTAGGCAGTGAAGACATGTAGGAGTACGGATCAAATTGAAAATAATTTTCCAAACAACAAATCTGATTTAATCGTCTGAACAGCCAATCAGTAACAATACAAGGTAGATGTATAAATGATCAGAGAGAGATCAAAGTGCTTAAAACGTCGGTAATTATATAACAGATTGACACGACTGAAGGCCCAGAACATTTTATCCAACCGGTACTTTTATTTTGATACGAGTCCTGTAACACGTTAGTAACAGAAGTTTACAGTTACTTGAGCTGTGGATTTGTGACGGCCGTTTTTCAGTTCTTTTCTACATTTTTCTTCCCGGTTATTGACATTCAGGAATGCTGGGAATAAACTTGTGAAAAGTAATTTTGTATTCTTAAATTTGTTCTGAAATAGACATTTACACAGTGTTAAAGGGTTATCACTTGACAGACTGATATTGATGTATGTAGAATAAGTTCTATCAAAATTAACTTAACATAGATAAATGGAAATAAGTTCATATTTGGTCGATATCAAAAAGCACATACTTTCATAATTGCCATTATAAATGGCTCGAAGAAAAGGCTTCATGTTATATAATGTAGAAACTATAAATATGTAATTTCTTCTCGGTTTAATGTTAGAGAACGGTTATTTAATTACTGATAGGGATCAGTAGTAGTATCATAAAAGATACCTAGCTGTCGTTATTGGATTGTGTAATATGAAATCGCCGATTTTGCACACATTTCTAATCCTCTGTATGTTGCAATTAGGCTGACTCACGTGACTGACAGAAGTAGGAGATTATATTTTTCCCTTGAGATGCACCTTTTGATCTGTGTCCTGAATTAGTCGTTCGGTACCCTCTTACGAAAAATTAACTTACGTCATTATCATATTATCAACTTTAGTTGAAACTTAGACAGGATTCAGGGACAGCATTGTGTAACATCAGTGCGATTTTGGTAAAGGTACTTAGGAACTTAACTGACACCGCAGTTGTGCTACCAAGTGTCATTCGGAAGAATTGAACTTCCACAACAAAGAACCTGGAAGACCACATTCCAAAATGGATCGTGAACAGTTGAGGGAGATCATGGCGCAATATAATCCTCATCTATTTATTTATGAGAATACAAAGGATTAATGCCTAATTACAACGTTCTATCGATATACAAATAATCAAATAAAAGATTAATTCAGTTATCAAATGTAGGATATATAATGAAGTGAAATTAGAGCACTTTTTGCATTTGCTTTGCTTCTAATCTCCAAAATGATATTTAGTCATTTTAGTACAATTTGGAAGGTGAGAAAGCTGGAGCAGTGCGTATCTCGTGAACTGCTTGAACCATCGAATGCAGAACACTTGACCTTGTCCTTACGGAACAAAACAGTTCATTTTTGGATCCCAAAATATACCAAAGTGTCTTGTACTGGCGACATAAAAATGATGACATTTTGGTTGGCCACTGGCGGGGTCGTGCACTACAGATTTCTGTAACTGGCCCCCACTATTATAGCGGAATTATACTGCCCTGAAATCAACATTATACATTGAACACTTGCCGAAATGCAACCAACGACAATCAGCATACAAATACTTGTCCATAACCACATTACGAGGACCAAATATTGTATCTTTAAAACTAAAATTCAATTTGGTGTTTCTTTTAACATTTAGCATTTATGGTAATGGCGTTTTAAATATTTATGGTCACGTTTATTTCTGTGTAAGTACGCTAATGAAGTGTTTATTATTATTATTATTATTATTATTATTATTGCCAAAAACTTCTGAGCTATGCTTTCAAATCGGAACTACTATGATATACTCACTGTTGAAGTAAGGTGTATAAAGCGTAATGAAATTTTAAATCAGAAAATATAAGCAGAGAGAGCTTGGTTTCTCTATATTATATTTGTTTGCAATTACAAAATTTTAACGCGCCTTAAACTCAAGAGTCCATCACTGGATCTGGAAGTTGTTAATGTACTTTTTTTCAACACATGTTGAATGCTCTATCTATCTATTTATCTATCCCATATACTTACTGAAGTTTCATGAATTTGTAGCGATTGTTTGAGTGTCGCTTCCAAAGATATGGTGACCTGACAAGAGAGGAGAACGAAAAATCATAAGAAATTTAAGGAAAAAGAATTGAATATTCGTATTCTTTTGTGAGGGTTAATTAGGTGGATTTCTTGTCAGGTGACAGGCAGTATAACACAGGGCACAGCAGCCCTCCCTGCTCAGGGACAGCTGCTGACTCAGGGGAATGGAGCATACCTCATCCAGCAAGGAGTAGACACTGAAGGTCATCCTTTAATTAGTACAACAAGAGCTTCTCCTCAGACCGTTAGTGCTGTAAGTATATCATTACGCACTTTTCCACATTCGCTCCCGTGAGTAGGCTATGTCGCTTTTGTGTGTGTGTAAGTTGAAGTGAAGTGGTGTTGTAGTTATTGTTATATTCCGGTTAATGTGGAATTGTGTACGATCCATTTTTCACTATTTCTTTATTTTATAATATTCGTCGTTTAAGTTCCTTGGTTGACAAATTGGTGTTGTTACCCATGGAACCATTTTTAAGTAGACTTTCTTTTCCCGTTGTATGTAAGGTAAACACACCAGTAATGGACACTTTTAAGGACACGTTTCACCTTTATAATTTTTATCTCAAATACAGTTAAAATGTATTGATCAAATGAGAATGCTACACATTCTCTATGCTTTCTTGTAGTGATTTCTACACATTACTTTCATGAACATGCACTATTTAAGAATAACTCACGTTTTTTGCCTAACATTGTTTTTGTACCAGTGATGAATACGGAAAAAGTTGGATGTTTCAGTAATGGACACCCAGTAATGAACATACTGTTGAACTCAAAATAATTTAAATAATTATTGCTGGTGTTTCGAATACGAGTACTTCAATTTTCGGATTGTATCATAGAATTCCAGTGAGTGATCATTCCGAAGGTCCTGGGTTCGAAAACAGCGGTCGACCATCCTTACTGAGGTTTTAACAGGTTTTCTCCTCATCATACAAGGCAAATTCCGTGATGGTACCTTCAACTTAGACCTGTCCGATTCCTTCCTTTCTCCTACCCTATCCCGGCCTGAGCCATAGGTTCCTTCTGGCGATAAGAATGCAAATTCTAAGTTGTAATGAATAGTGTTCAATACTAAAACAAATCATTTCATTAATGGCGATCCCAGCGTCCATTATTGAAAAAAAAATGGGACCAAATAGTTTCCTGACAAATTTATGGTCATGAAGAGTAAATAATGATTCCAAGTTGAAGTAAAACAACAAACAGAATTATCATTTCGCTTTCGGAGTGGCAGAGAGTTTAGCGCGCTCGCTTTTTGCGTGCGTGGTCATGAGTTCGATTTCTGCTTAGGTCTATTGAACGGAATGGTTCGGAGCCCACTTGACAAAATCCTGTAAGCCTCGTCCATAGAAGCTCGCCAACTTGCTTAGGACCTTGATAACAACTCAATCAATCAAGGATTTTAATTTCAATACAGTAATGAATAGTAGGTGTCCAAAACTAGACAAAAACTGTCTTTACTGTACCGGTAATGGACACCCGTTTGCACAACAGATCTAAATTTTAGCTGGTTTGGCGATTTATATCGTTAAAACAAGGACATTTCATTGTACATAATAGTGCAGAACAATAAAAGTATTCGTTATTGTAATTTCATGAATAAAGAACAATAGCTCTTACTTTAATCACTTGCTTAACAGAATACATGGAAAGGTAGGTGAGACCATGGAACAAATTTCAAAATCATGTCAGAAAAATCAGATGAGACCAATGACGAGCGAATAATATTCAGTGGCATCACCATACTATATTAAATTTTCCCCCGTGGGTGAAATGTTTCCCACCCTTAGATATTTTACAACTTTTCTCTTCAAGTGTCCATTACTAGTGCGTTATTCTATGTTCCATGTTTGGATTCTTAGATTCAAAAGAGAAAACGTGCATATTCCAGCTGGTTGCATGTAACGACTCAACAGTAGCTTTTCTCGAAGAAGTGTGAGTGCGGAAAGCTGAATGCAAAATCAATTTAGTGATTGGTCTGTAGTTAGTTTTTTGATAATTGCTAAAACATCGTATAGGTTGTTTGTGTATTTGGCTTGTTTGTCGCTTTCATTCTGCGGATTTGTGTTTAATTTTGGCATGTAGTTAATTTGTTTGGTTTGCATGCTAGTGATTTGTTTCATTTGAATTATGACATTCAGCTCATTTGTTTCCTGTTCGTTATTTATTCTTTTCTTTTAAATACATTATTACTAGTAATTTCATTTTACATAATGAAACGTAATGTAGCATGTATTTGAAACTAATAGGTGCGAGATAAAAATGTAACATGTAGCGGGAAATATTTATAGAGTACAGTACGAAAAAAAAAAATGTAATAACAAGATCCATGTTTGCTCTTGTGATAGAGGTTGTTTATTGGTACTATTGTCCGTGTATGTAATTATCACATAGCAAGTAGCGTGATGTCTTTGGATTGTTTGTAATATTTTGGTGGAATTTAGTTTTTTTTTTCTTCCTCTCTCTCTTAAGTGAATTTGGCGTGTGAAAGTGTTCTAAACGACTAGCAGTTTGTAATTGTTCTGAGCAAAGTAGTTGCTGTGTTTGATATTATGTAATTGAATACTTTTACTTTATGATACAATGTTGACCTTCTACGTTTGTGATTTTCCTCCAGCAAATTAACAACAAAGGGTAAGAATTGTATACCGCCCAACCTATGAAGTACGCAAGATACGTAAAGAATACACTGCATCCAGTTATTCTATTTATTATGTAAGAACACTTGTCATCACACAGGAGGATTCTCCTTATATCACCTATATCGGACACGACATATGACGTCAACGTTTACGAAAGGTAAAACTCGGTGCAAGTTTCTGTAAACAAGAGGATCATCCAACCGATGCGACATGCATCTGTAAAGAGCCCGATCTTGACGACATGTTTGTTTATACTCATCGGGACATGTAACAAGAAAACATCTATGCGTAAACAATAAAAAAAAGCTGAAACTAACAAACAATAATCACAGAAGATTCAAATTAAGCGCTTCTAAAATAAAAAGTAATGTTGCCAAAACATCACGAGAAAAGTCCTTGAATCGAATAGGATATTGTAAGTCCTTGAATCGAATAGGATATTGTTTCACGGCAGAAGTTAGTAACTATTCGGTGATAATTGTAATAATAGATACAATAAGATAAGATTTATATTAATAAGAAATAGTGTACGCAAATTGTAGTTAATTGGTAGAATGTTTTACAATAATGCAAGATTAAATAATAGCATTTTCTTCGGCACAGAAGACTAAAATTATGAAATATTCTATACTTACATACGGTGTAGTCATCTAATTGAAATTATATTTTTTATTTTACCAGTAATTACACGAACCACTTTTCGATCTTATACCTGAGATCATAATCGGGTGTTTGACGTGTTTGTATGTACATGATAATTAAAGAATTTAGAAGTATCAATTATAGAATTACACCGTATGTTAGTATAGAATACAAGTTTTTTATATTTTTTATTAAGAAAATGCAAGCATTATATGGATGGCCTTTACTGTGACAGAATTGGATTATTATTTATTTATTTTTTCTGTACAGCTTTGATCATATCAGAATAGCTTTCATTTTGCGTGTCGAAACATCACTACAGTTAAGGTTGTTTACTCTATCTTGGGAAGTACCAACAGAAATGCTTCTGAAAATTCGGTACACGAGAGGCATGTAACGCTAGATCAGTAATAAGAGAATTATGCATTAACAAGAAATCGATCTGATATACTTCGTATTGTTGGCATTGAGGCTTGAACTGCTTGATGTATTGTTCTGATGAAATGCTGCAGAATTCCTCTCCGGAGTATTTTTGTGGAGCATCATTGGTTGAACTCTGTAGTCATTTGCTACATTATCGCGCGACAGTTACCTTCAACAGAACATTGACGTCCACGTTCATCCACTACTTTCCTTCGTCCACAGCGCTGTTTACAATGAGTGATAATACCTGCCAGGTACAGTATATTGTATTTACCATGGCAAAGATAAGGTCACCCATGCGTGCCAGAACTGTCTTTCAAAGTCATTCAACTCATTTGCATTTTCGTGTTGACTGTCAGTCATCGTCCATGTAATCACGATCAGTTTTTGCTGAAAACGTCTTCAAAAAAAATGCAGGTTCGTTATTTCTAAAAAAAAGTTAGTTTCTGTCTAAGCTGACTCATCTCCCTTAATAATATGTATCATTAACGGAAAAAGGATGAGGATGAGTTTTGTGTTGGTGTCCTTGATTTTTCCTAGGCTAAAGATGTAGTTTAGGATTGTTTTACTTAAGGTAAAAGCTAATATTTCATTGTCTTTAAAAGATGGATATGACACATCCCTGCACCTTTATTAGTAAAAGACCCAATCCGATTGAAAAAGTTTTTCTGTTTTTTTTTTTTTTTTTTGTTAAATAAGACAGATTCTTGCGTGAAATGTTTAACATAGAAAAACACATTTCTGCATGTCTTAGTTCGCTACTTATTGTCCATTTTATCATGGTGAATGGATAGTGAGGACGTCAGCTAAGCTCAGAACTCAACCACTTGAGACAGCTAGATGAGAAAAGAAAAAAAATACACGTGTATAAACTCACGCGCATAAATTGAGTGTAAATTAGCTTCACATAGACCATTCTACGTAGTGTTTCATTGGTCATGATTGGAGTTAAACCATACCAACTCGAAACATGTGAGGGAGAAATGAAAGAAACTAATTTTCACAATAGAATTGATAATACAGAGTTACTTATTTGCAATGAATGCTCAGTCTATGAGATTGCTGTGCTGTTCTGAAAGTATTTTTATGAACATGATACTGCTTGAACTTGCAAAAGATGACGGAGATTTCTCACTAACTGGTTATCAACTAGTATACGGGGAAAATGGCCTATATTTGTATCTACAAATTTTGTTAACTCGCCTTCGCAGTTGCCATAACAGTCTAATGAGAGTTAAAATAGCAATTTGAGTAGATGACTATGGTCTTACAAATTTGTTTTCTCAAATAAATAACGAAATTCTCCATTTGTATAGAACTTCAAGTTTACCTAACGTAAGCTCTTTTATCATATATCCTGACCGATGTTTCGTAAGCACACCGGACAAAACATTAAACTCGTATACAAAATCGTGCCTGATAGTTAATGGCTCTGCCCTTGGAGCGAATCAAAGCATCAGCTCGATGTGGCATAGATTCTACAAGTGTGTGAATGTAGTTCACACAGATTTGAAGCCACTCCGTTATAAGCTGTATTCAATAGTAGGATAGATTCTTTGAATGTCTTTGTCTCTGTTTGACCCGTTATTCCAAGTAGTCCCACATATTTTCAATTAAATTAAAATCTGGGGACTTTGTGGGCCAGAGAAGATGTAAGAGGTCCTCTGCATGCTTATCGAACTAAATATATCAGAGACATATTTGGCACAATGCGTTGGACAGTTATCTTGCTGTAAATCGGTTGAGTTCAGAGTTGCATTATCAGTGAGATAGATAGTGGGCAGGAGGAAACACCTGCTCGTCGAATTTGAATTTCAATTTACATATGGTCTTTAGGGCATCTCTGACTCAGGGCAGGATGGGGTAGGGGTAGCTTGAGAGGTTATCCTGCCATTCGCGAACTGAAACTGAGGGAAACCCTGGAAAACTTTTCAGGATGGTCGCCCGCGCGGTTTGAACCCACGTGCCTACCCATGTCGAATCAAAGTCCGCGACGTTACCTTCTGGATCACGGGGGCTGGTTATATGTTCTTCGAGAAGTCTGATTTAACCCTAATAGTTGAAGTGCACAGTGACTTCTATCAAAGAGCCCATTTCGGCGTAGGTGAATCATCCTCAAAACATCACAAACCCATTCCCAGGTTGGACCACGCCTTGTATACTGTTTTCATTGAAGTCTTCATTCATGTGATTATTGGTGCATTCTGTGTCGACATCATTACAGTAAAGGCAGAAACGAGACTTACCAGACAAGTTTCCAGTCCTCTTCTGTCTAATTATGTGGAGTTACGCCTATTGTAGTGGCGCGTTTTGTGTTCGGATGGTTGATATTTGCCTCCTTATGGGTACTCTACTCCAGATGTTCATGTTATGTAATTCCCGTTGTAGTGTACGTCCTTAAATTGAGGCATAAATCACACCAGCAATAAAGATTTGGAGCAATTGTTGCCTCGTGACGAAAGGATTGATGAGCACTATACGTAACCTTTCTTCGACCACAGTTCTCACGCTGCTGGTGTGAAGTAACTGCGTTTGCTTCCATTACCTAAACACACGTTTCACTGTACTGTGGGACATACCAGCGAGTTCCGGTACTCACATCTTTTCCTCGATCCATTCTGTGCACACGGAACACACACCTGGCACAAACCACGTCAGCCGCAGCAATTGTAGCCACTTGACATAAAAAAAGAAAAAACTTTATTTTGTATGGGGGGCATTTTTAGTAACTTTTACTTCGGCCCGTCACGATTATGAATACGATTCTAGTTAAAATTCACATCCATGCCCCAGTCGGGATTCGAACCCGGGACCTTTTATTCGGTGGCTTAGCCCCCCAATCCACAGGTCGGTCTACTGACATGGAGTGCGGTATCAATTCCACTGCGTGCCACGCAGGGGGCTAGATGATTTGAGATCAGCAATACTATGAGAGTTGTGTGTATAGACGTTGTACTTCAGGTAACCCCTAAGGAAAAAAGTCACAGGGGTTGCTCAGTGAAGTAGGGAGGCCAATCTATCCCTTTCCCCACCCTTTTTATAGCGTAGGGGGTAATAACTCCTTCCCTTCAGATCATTCGCTACATTGTCAGTTCATTCTCAGACCTCGCATCAAATTGACGATGGTTTCCAGGGTTTGTTGTACTTCCCTCCAGACTTGGTGCAGAATGCTCTTCGTGTCATTTCTGAGCTTCATGGTTTCTGTAATATTCTTATGTCAGGAAGATCCTTTCTTGTAGGCTGTACGGCGCCATCCTCTGCTGTGTGGTAATTGTTTTACACGTATGGAGACAAGAAATATAGTAGGTATCTTGCTGTGACTATGCTACTAGTACCACTACGATTAGTCACTAGTAGGCGAATTATTTGTAACACACATTGTTCTATTCATTCCATAGTGGGTTTTGTACTGTTCTTTTTGAATTTATGGGATATCTGCTATGTTGCTTACGAGCAATTTATGTAAAGTATTCCTCGTATGGACAAGAGAAATGGACGTGTAGTATTTTTCCACATCATGAAGGCAATACGAGAAGGATTTCCATAGTATTTTTACATGTACCTGCAATTTGATACTCTGTTTTCTATAACCCTTTCGACCAACTGGATATAAACTACATTGCAATGTTTGGAATGTGAACACTCTCCACTATTCTCAGATTTTGAACTCTATCATGATGCTTATGTTATTGGCTTTTCGTTACGAAATATTTGTAACTCTTCACAGCACTGAAAGCTAGTATCGCTTCGGTTTCGAAAACCGTTTCAGATACCAACTTTCTCTCATGTAAGAAGTATCCTCTTTTTTCTTTACTCGATATAACTGACTGATTTTCACTCCTTAAATATAAAGAAGGACTTGTACAAGGTTTTAGCAATCTACATAGTTTAGTATTAAGAACTTCTGACTAAAATACAAGATTGTTCGTAGTCTCCGTCTTAAAGTTAATGGAACATGCCATCAAAGTTCTAGAGGAAACAACTTTTTATGATTTATTCTCTTTAGCCACGCATTATGCAGCTTGAGCGACTTTGCTTTGTTCGGAAATCTGTTAAAACTTGTGTTTTTTTTTCTGCCTGTCAGAACGATTTCTGCAAACAGAAGCATTACAAATAACCATCCGTGAAAGCTAGACTACATGACTGCGCCGCGTGTTAGTGAATACGCGAAGGTTGAGCAAATCTGTCATCATCTTGTAAACTAAACTAAATTTTACACTTGAATATCTTGAGAACAATAGAAGCAACGTAACTTTTTTTTTTTTTTTTTCATTCAGAAAATTTGATCTATCTGATCAGGAAAAACATGGTTTAATCGGAGTGGGTCTTTAGTGTTCCATTGCTTTACAGTTTTCAGAAAAACTTGCTAGTGAGGTAGCAACAAAAGCTTCTTATCATATTCCAGATTCTAGAGTAATGTTCGTCTGTAACGTTTCGTCCTGACGTTCGTCCTTCGTTTTCTTCATATTTTTTGATCACGCTACACTGTCTTCACAAATATGTGTAAACAATCTACAGGATCTAGCAATGTAATACTCAATATTTCTATCTATAAATTAAAGGGGCATTATAATTAATGAGCATTGAGGATTGTGGAAATGACTTGCTTATGGTAATAGCATGAATTATATTATGTGACTGAATTCATCGGAAATTAACGTGCCGTTTATTGCTGATTATAGAGGTTTTTTAAAAGTCTGCACCAAGGCTCGTCCCCATATTTTCCGACTTTTGAAATTATGGGAAGACAGAAGACATACTAACGAGTAAGCAGGACAGTGCTTATGGAACTCTTATCACATGAAGTAACAAGTGTTTTAAACAATTCATTATTACCTTAGATATTTGACTGTCAGCATGTTATGACGTCGTAGGTTGAACATTTAAAATACTCGACTTAAAATTAGTTCTGTAAGACTTATTACTTCATATAATAGTCCCATTATCACTATTCTGCCTCCTTTCCAAAATTGTAATATTGGGTGTGTTTCACCAATCTTCGTTAAGAATTAACGAATCGCTATGTAAGTTTAAGAACTTTGAGATTTCGTTAACTAGCGATTCGTTAAATTCTTAACGAAGGTTGATGAAACCTACCAGTTGACTCATATTTTCATAGTTAAAAAAAAATAAAAAATATGGGGCGAACTTGGTGCAGACTCTTAAGGTTACCGAATAGCTAGTACAGTTTATTCGCAGCTGATGTGTTGGTTGCGATGAATATTGTTTACGTTAATGGTAGATTCATTTTCCTTAAGTACATTTTTCTCATGAGTTATGGTGAGTTACTTCTTAGCAGGTTGCAATGTCGTTTCAACGTATTAGGGAAATACTGTGCACGTTACAGTGTCTTAGGTAAAAGAAATATTCGTAAATTAATGAAACTATCCATTGTGTAGTTCTGTTCGTGTATAAATTTATGTCATATATTTCTGATATGCATTTCATGATCCTGACTTGTTCTGTTTTGACTAACCTTTTAACTTTTGTAACTTAATAGTAAGTATTGCTACTGATGGAATGCATGTATAACTTACTTGTGAGAGATTATGGTACTTGGCCTGATAGTCTGTCCTTTGTTGCCAGGATGCTGGTGTTACCTATATGGTCCCTGGGAGTACTAACACTTCCCTGGATGGTGATGGCCATCCCAATCTTTCACATGCCACTCGTGTCTCACCAGCCACCGTAAGTCGTAGTATTTTAAAAATCGTAACACTCTTGTATTTTTGTATTCTTTGTTCTTGCATGTATGGGCATTTGGTGATTATAATAATAATGTTTATGAATTGATATTTTTGTAGCAAGATAAATTGCATTCGTAAATAATATAATTTTATTATTTGTAAATTATGTGATTGGAGTTCAGTGGTTTATAAATTGACTTATGGTTGTAGTTCGGCAATATTTAAATTCTAATGCAGATATTATCCGTAAGTGTATAACCTAGAAGAGAAATCTTATTTATTCGAAGTTAGAAGTTTGGCTTAATTCTTCGTGTATTGTGAAAGTTATGTAACAGTCTCATTTCTTTCATAGTCCAAATGTTGTGTAGATGGTTCTCGACTTACGTAAATGATCCCTTCCACAGTCCATTTGACAAGTTGATTGTTAAAAAAAAATCCATTATTTAGCATACTCAATACAAAAAAGCACGAACAACACTAAACTGCAGAACATAATATTAAATATTTACACCTCTATTCTATGGCAAACTTCAGAAGAGAATGCTGTATAGTGTATTATAACATTATATAGTATTTAAATCTGAGTAAAATTCTAGTATACGTAACTTTGTTGAAGTAATATAGCTTAGGCTGTTCTCTTATACACTCTTCTTGATACGGATTACGTTCTTCGAGAACCATTTGTATAGAGAATACATTAAAAGGTGTGATCTTCAAGCTAGAAATGAACGTACATGCTTGTATCTACATTTATGTTCGTGTTTAAAGCTTATGTAAATGTATTAATTGAAAAATAATTGTGAATATAGACTTGTATTTGTAAAGTAACCAATTTGACTTACACTTTGAAATTAACCAACTCAATTTTCTATTTTCTGTGAATAGGTTCAATGGTTGCTAGACAACTATGAAACAGCAGAAGGTGTAAGTTTACCAAGATCTACCCTATATAGTCACTACCTACGTCATTGTGCTGAACACAAGTTAGATCCTGTAAACGCAGCCTCTTTTGGAAAGTTAATCAGATCAGTATTCCTTGGATTAAGAACGAGAAGATTAGGAACTAGGTAAGTGAAAATATACTGCGTGTCTGCCTGTCTCCCCCTTAATTCCACTTTTTCGAGGTACGTTTTCTATACTTTATCCAACTTTCTCTGACTGCGTTTAAAATACTGGATTCCACTTTCCTGACTACGTTTCTCTTACTGAGTCCAAGTTTTTATTGTACCCAGCTCAATTTTCAACTCAAACACAATTTCCAAAATCCCTTTCCCATGAGTACGTGCGCACGCGCAGAACGCCGTCAATTACTTTTGATGGGGTCGTTCGCCATGTTGTTTTTCTATCACTAAGTTGTGAACGTGTGTTAAGCGAACTGTATCACGGTCGTCCGCCGTGATATTCGTCAAGATATTACGTAAGTACAAATCCTTTCCTTTCTATTAAAATTCACCTATTACATATCATCTCTCTCTCTCACACACACACACACACACATATATACATATATATATATATATATATATATATATATATATATATATATATATATATATATTAATTAAGGTAATTTAAGGTAAATTTAAGACAAATGGAGGAGAAAAAAAGGATAATACTTACAGCTAACTTTCGCATTAGATCACACATATTCACATGTACACATAAAAAAGTCACTATATTTCGTGTATTCACACTTTTTCAAATAGAGAAGAAGAGAGCGAAGTTCACCCGTGTTCACAAAGTACAAGTTTAAAGAGACAGTGGCGACACGTAGCGGACAAGGCACATGCGTGATCTAATGCGAAAGTAAGCTGTAAGTATTATTCTTTTTTCTCCTTCATTTGTCTTAAATTTACCTTATATATATATATATATACATATATATTAGATCGCATTAAATCACATATATTCACATATACGCATAAAAAAAGTCACTATATTTCGTGTATATACGTTTTCAAGTACAGAGAAAGAGAGCAAAGTTCACGTGTTCACAAAGTACATTTACCGCGAGTCGGAATGTGTATAAGAGAGGAAAGAAGGTGAAACAAGAAGATAGAGAAACGAGAGAAGAGTTTATGCATTACTGTATATTCTGTAAAAATCCATGTATCGGTTCAATCTACTGATAGTTTACGTGGTAAACCACACATGGAAGAAGGGTGGAGAAACTCAGGTAAAGAGTCCGTGATGACTGTAATCTGATTTTACATCCTATTAGCAAGTGTTTGTATCATGCAAACACACACACAATCACACAGAACACACATGTGTATTTACAGGATCCTTCGTTGGAAGTTTAGAAGTGGTGGTGTGCAGTGACTATTTTCATATTAACTTTCAAGTAACACTAACATTAATATTTCCAAATAGCATGAACGGCACAAAAATGTTTTACTTAATATTGCTGAGAGTCGATCATGTTCTTAGCCACAGATGCGTTGCAGAGGTGTGACCTCCGATATTACTAACCAAATAATAATCAATTTAGATCACTATGGCTACATAAAAGTATTTGTAAGAAGTATGTGACAGAAGCGAAGGAGTGTCGGGCAACTCTCCTTCCTTTGTTCCCTCTTTCGGAAAGATTTTGTAATATCTCTTTTATTACTTATTTGCAAATAAGTATGCATACCGGCATGGAAGTTTTTAGTCAAAAAGTGCCATTATAAATATAAAGGCATAATGAAGGACAGGTATATCATAACGGCGTATACCGCCTCATTTCGACCACTGCTATATTTACATAAGCATAATACTACTTTTATGATATTTAACAGGCACACCATACTAATAATAAATGTTGGCTATTAAAACTGACAAATGAAAAAAAATATATATATACACAAACAGCTATAGATAGACCTACCTATATGTACAGTTACATTTTTCACAACATGCCGTTTCATTTGTCATATAATATGGCTCAAAGCAATACAGAAGAGTTCATTCAAGATTGATTTTTAAATCATTCTACGTGATTCTTACATTACGTTAGAGTTATAGATACACTGTAATACCAAGTAAAGACAAAACATTATTACCACCACCACGTGTGATTTTTTTATGCGATATCGTATTACAGTCAATATGAATTTTATTTAGAACGAACTCTATGTTCCTACCATTGAATTATCCTATTCTATACGTACAAAAAATATTACAGTGAACAAAACATTAAATACAAAATGAATTAATTTCCTGTTATGCAAATATAGAAAAAAACAAAACATATATAAATACATAGAATATTTGTATTTTACTCCATACACGGCGAATACCAATGGCTGCTCTTCCACCTACACTTTTCTTCGGAGCAGGACGTTTGGGCGCAAAGCCATCTAAATAGGTTTATGTACTTAAATGGGTTATAATGTATTTCATAACTAGAACCCGGATGTTACGCACTAAAAGCCTTAAAAATATCACAAAACACTCTGCCATAAAAATATAACTGCACAACTTAAAGTTAAAAAAAATTCAGAAAAGTCATCATCTTCTAAAACTCTAAATTTTCATTACGTTATACGGAAAATAGTAAAGATAGTAAATATCTTAAGTTTAATATCTTTATAAACTTTTAACTGTATGGCGTACCACCTAATAACCTTCCACGTACAACAGTTTGAAAACACCCTGATTTAAATTATCATTCTCGAGTATTGATATCTGTTCATTTTCTGTTTCCCTACCCATCTTTTCACTTATCACAAAATATATAAATTACTTTGACCACCACGGATAACTCAGAAAGGAATGTTCTAATTGTACACAGAGAAAATTTATAATTGTACCGTTTTACTGCTACAGTGCATAATTAAAATTGGAACGGTACTATCTATATTAGTTACTCATTGTATAGAGTATAAGAAAAGATTTTCCGTAAATAATAGCTCAGAATTTAATAATACTTGCAACAAAATGAAAAATTCTCTATGAATAGTCTTTATTCGTGTACGATACTGTTTTCCCAAATACTGTAATTCAGTTCAGCATTCTTATTTTTGTGATTCCGTTCTGTTCATCGAATTCTGTAGTTATTGGCAATGGATGAGATTGCCGCCGTATTATTAGTTTCATAATAATTAGCTTTTGTAGTTAGCAAACGAAGAGGCATTAAAAAAGAAACCTCTACAAATAGTTCCGAAACTCAAGCTTTTTTTATTTCTCGTGTTTACAGGGCTTTAAGGTCAGTGACTGTCGGGAGGTCGTGGGTTCAGTCCCAGCCGCCGACCATCCTGACTTAGGCTTTTCAGGGTTTTTCCTCAGTTGCACCAGGCAAATGCCGAGACGACACCTTCAATATAGGTCCCGGCTGACATCTTCCCGTATCCTGCCCTAACCCGGCCTGAGCCTTTGATGGCTAAAAGCCATAAATAGAATTCAAATTAAAAAATATTGTAGAGCATAACTAGTAAAAGTTAATCAGTCTAGCCTGATCTCTGAATTAAAAAAGCAGAAAAATTATTAGCTTGAAATTATTTAGTTACAGCCTAATACACCTACCACTTTATTATCATTAGTGAGTGTGGTAGGTTTATTATCCTGTAACTAAATAATTTTAAACTAATAATTTTTACTGATTTTTCAAATGTACCAGCATTGGCGCCAAAATGGGCAGAAAACGAACCACTGATAAAACTGCAGAGGACAGCGAGACGTTGATGTTAAAGGCGAGCGCCGAGTCCGACGACTCATGGGCCAATACGCGTAGAACCTTTTAAGAATTCACTATCCAATACATCATAGACCAACGCGGATGCATGATCATGTGTTACACGCTCGCATGTTCAAGCTATACTCAAATTCCGTAAATGTGGTGTATTCCTTGGATCTGAACTCAACCAGAGCACCCAACCGGCAATTTAAGAGACCGTGGTTTCGATCACTGCTAGGCCGGCTAAAAATTTATCTGTGTATTTATGAACTGATGTCCACATGTATTGTTTGTGTTAAATGAATTAACATCTACAAATGACTACTGGTTTGAATTTATTTCCAGTTTTAGTTATTTTTCCGTTATTGTGTTGTTGACATTTGACTCCGTGCTTTAACAGTACAGGAAATATGGCACATGTGAAAACATCAACATCGGAAATTCTGACGTAACTACGCGAAATTTTCAATTTTACTATGCGAGAAAACTAGAGCTTTAAAAAGTTGTACTTTTAGTACATTATTGTACCTTTTGAACTGACCCATAAAACACTAAATACATGTTAAGTACTCTATGTGCGGGGCGTACAAGATGCAGGAGAATAAACATTGTTGTAAACTTTAATCAAATTTGAACACCTTGACAATATATGATAAGAGGTTATATAGTATTAATACTTACTTCTATATAAAGGGAACAAAATTTGACTACCTATGTTACCTCAGTTTAATACTGAGAATTTTGGTACTTCACTAACATTTGTTAAAGAAAATGTCTTCTTTCTCTATTACAGAGGGAATTCAAAATATCATTATTACGGTATACGAGTCAAGCCTAATTCTCCTTTGAATCAACTCTCGGATGACGGATCATCTATTGCTGTTAGGCAACAGCAAACACCACAGAAGCGTTACAAACCTGTGTCAGGACAAAAGAATTTAGATAGTCAATTCGAACAAAATGCCAATAATTCTGCTTCCAGTAATTCTGATTCCACCTCACCTCAGGTTAGTTTAGAAGCTAAACCAGTAAACTTTGTGGTAATTAGTTTACCTCTTTTACAAATATGGATATATTAAACATTATATGTACTAATATTTTGCATGGAACTACAATTATGTTCAACCCATTAAATCAATTACAATTAATATTGTTCACTCGAATTCATAGAGGTAATAACAGAAATAAAATTAACATTTCAGATGTTCTGCTTGTCGTATATGCCGGTTCGATGTCACTTTTGTATGTGTGTGTAGGGGAAGGGGGTACAAACTTTGGTTACTAGAAGTGCTTAAAGACAGGACAGCTTATGTCAACTGAGGGGCTTGGCCAGAAATGGTGTAACCGACGTTACAAAATTCCCTAGAAAAAGGGACCGGAGATTATAGGTAATCCACTATTATTGCCGACAAAACTATCCAAGGCACGTAGAGTGATAGTTTGGAGTGTGTTCTTTTTATATATATTTCAATGTAAAAAAAAAAAATGTATTTGTGAATTACACCAAGCCCCTCAACCGTCTCATGTACAGAGAAGTTTTGTTTTATACTTACAAGGAGACTTACGGAAGTGTAACTCACCGATTTTAATGAAACTTTGCATACTTGTAGAACATTGAAAAATAATCGACACGTATTCTTTTATTTCGACAATGGTGCGGGTTTAAGGGTAGAAACCACCCTGTGAACGTTAGGGGTGGTCTCCAAGCATAGACAGAAAACAATCATTTAATGTAGCAGAAACAGTACTGCCGGTTGGGGGTCGGGGGTAGGACAGCTGATTCAGAATCGGACGTCAAAAGTACAAAATTCAAAATGGTCGATCCAATATGCTGATTACAATTACAAAACGTCGTCTGGTTTCAAATGCTCTGCAGCTAGCCAAGAACATTTATAGTTGGCAGGGGTTACTGCGAGAAGGTGGCAGACCTATTTGAAACCCCTTTCTGTGCTGATGTTAACGGGATGCTTGATTAAAGTGAGTCTCGTCACCTCTCACTATTCGGGGTGCTTATTTATAGTGAGTCCCCTCGCCTCTCACTATGTCAGAGCTCCATAGATCCTCAATTGTTATAATTATTAATTTATAGCGAAAACGTTTTACAGTAATGATATTCCGTAAAAAAGTGTGTGATGCATAAACATTGTTTACACCACGCACACCTTATTACGGCAATAATTGTGCACAAATCGCAAAATGCTTCACAATCTTTGAAACAAAATGTTACGAGATTTTCAAACTCAGCTGGTTTTTCTTCCAAATAACCACTTTTGTAAAGATTTGCAAATCTGGGCGACGAAAACTGATTATGAATCAGTGAGTGGATCTTAATTATCTTCGTCTTTCATTACAATCATCAACCCATCGCTGGTTAGACTTAATCGAGTCGAAATTTTGATACTACTTTCAGCATCACTACTTCATTCAACAATTCATTTTAACGCTAAAGAAAGTGAAGACGAAAATTTCGGGCATCAGAGTTAAAGTACGAATAAATTGTATTATCAGAATTAAACCTACTTTTCCAATTTAGCACCTATTCGTTATTCGAGGTTTAACACGGAACCCAAATATACTATAAATAAGCACCCCGACTAGTGAAAGACGAGGGGACTCACTATAAATGAACACCCCGAATAGTGAGAGGTGACGGGACTCACTTTAATCAAGCATCCCGTTAACCAGTACAGAAAGGGGTTTCAAATCGGTCTGCCACCTTCTCGCAGTAACCCCTGCCAACTATAATTGTTCTTGGCTAGCTGCAGAGCATTTCAAACGAGACGAATTTTTGTAATTGTAATCACCATATTGGATTCACCATTTTGAATTTTGTACTTTTGACGTCCGATTCTGAATCAGCTGTCTTAACACACACACACACACACACCCTCCCCTGGCAGTATTGTTTCTTCTACATTAAATGATTGTTTTCTGTCTATGTTTGGAGACCACCCCTAACGTTCACAGGGTGGTTTCTACCCTTAAACCCGCACCATTGCCGATAAATACGTGTCGATTACTTTTCAGTGCTCTACAAGTATGCAAAGTTTCATTAAAATCGGTGAGTTACACTTCCGTAAGTCTCCTTATTAGTAAGTTATGTTCATTATCTTTTGTTTGAAGCACTAACATTTTGGAGATGTTTTTAAAAATGCA
>JAGDQP010012205.1:0-23585 GCA_022664845.1 Lepisma saccharinum
GATTTCCCCAAAATCCCTCAGTAGCGGGAAAACTGTACGTGATGGAGAAAAACTGAATGCATATTCGAATTCAGCGCAAAAGTTCCTTTAAGATCAGGTGTTTTCTCTCATGTTACAAAAACCTTGTTAACTAATGTTATTGATTATGTTGGAAATGTACGCGTAAGTTCTCTTGTGCTTTTAACAAACCATTTTTTTAAAAAGATCACTTGTACTAAAAGTGACAGTATGTACTAAACGTACGATAGTCACGCAGTTAAAATGGTTTCGTGTTAATATTTTCCGTTCATGCATCGTTTCCGCTCGTTCTGGCGTGCTAGCTGTATTAAAAGCATCTTAGTCGATACCAGTGCACTTGTCTGAACGGGATTAGAATCTAGTTGAGAATAGAACTCCCAAAGTAGAGCAAAAATACTGTAAAGCAACTAAAAGAACAACGTTTGAAAACTGCGGCGCCAGATGACATGTCCCAGCACCTGAACGTCAAATTTGGTGCTGATATGTGCAGTACCCGGACTACCTCTGTGACCTGTCAAGTGCCTAATGCGCATATATGCAAAATTTCGTGTAAATCAATGCAGATACATTTTGTAAAAATGTATTTTTTGACATTTGTTGGCAACACTGAAAACTCTGGTGATCCGGGGTACATCTATGACGTTTCTCAGTAGCAAATGCACATGTGTGCAAAATTTGGCACCAGTGAATGCACTCGTGTAGATTTTATAGGAAACAGACGAGATTTCTCCTCTCTTGGACTGAATTTCCTATAAACGATTGGATATATTTCCAATCTTTTTGTATTATGCTAGACGATTCTATGGTCTTCATTAAAGGAGAAATGATCTGGACTGGGTCAGTAGGTTAAGAGCAGAGGGACATTAAGAAACTTCGCCTAAACACTCCGTATTAATAGGTAAAATGTTGAACGACGTAGAAGAACTTCAGTGGATCAATTTGGGTTAATAGATAAGAATCGGAATAATACAAAAAGAACTTCACTGGAATATAAGTTAATTGATCTGTGGATGAACGACTTAGAGGAACTTTACAGGATAAATCTAGGTCAGTAGATCAGAGGTGCAATGACCTCGGAGAACTCCAATAAACGAATTTTGGATAATAGGTAAGTGCTCTGTTGAACATCATGGGATAGAAAGTAGATGAATAACGTAAGATAAATTTACTTTGGGTTAATAGGTCAGAAACGTGATGACGTAAAGAAGCTTTGTCGTTCAGCTTTGGGTTAATAGGTTCAGAGTGTGATGACGTAAAAAGAACAAATTTGGGTTAATTGCTTAAGAGGGGGAGTATAACGCAAAAAAAATGCTTCACTGACAGTTTTGGGATAAAATAAATCATGAACTAGTAATGCAATAGAAGTTGTCTAACGGGCTTGAGGTACCAGATCAGAAGTAAGATGACGTAAAAGCACGTCACTGAGCGTTTTCTGCTAGTTCTTTATCTGAGAAAACTCTTCAAAATTTCAACAAATAACGGTCCATTAGTTTTAAATCTGTGTAGAAAATATGCTTCAATTTCATTTGAAAATGGTTCTGGTGACATTTTACACTAAAGGCTAGAAAGGAGTTTAGAGACATGCAATGACAAACAAAACTCTGATGATTTCCAGTGCACCAGAAGGAAGGGCCGCAGTGGCTCAATGGTAGCTCTGGTGCTAGGGATTGACGGTTCGATCCCTACTCGTATTATGTGAGCTTTGTGGTGGACAACACCGTGTGCGTGAGTTTTCTCAGGGTTCTTCCATTTACTGCCACAATCTTCAGTCCACTAATTCATATCATCATCCATCTCGCCTGAATCAAAGTTGCCTTAAAAATGTATTAAAATTCAAGCAGGAGGGAACTAGGAAGCCTGCACCGTCAATTTAATAACTATTACTGTATTTCTGAGAAAAGGTATGGGGAAAGTAGAGATCCTGACTCCTTATTTTCTTGAGTAAGAAATATGAGAATAAAGCCTCTGTATCATGAGATCGGACACGTAATTCGATCCCGAGACCTCCGCAATTTTAGCACGTTTTCGCTTAGTTATATAATCGTATCGGATTGAAACTTTAGCGAAGGATGAGTTGAAAATTGACCTACCGGATGAGGGTATTAGTGCCAAAGGACCCAAAGACAAACTTCGCTGTGAACGAAGAGTAGAAGGAGTTTGTAACCTACATATTTTTTTTGTCAGCAAATATAAGCTATGCTACTGTGAACAACATACTGGCATTAACTTTATATTAGTTTTCTAAACCAAAGAAATAAAACAAGAAAAAAAGTCTAGGAACAGAAATGAAAGTAAAGGATTTGTGTCAAAGTTTTGGACATTAAAGGAAAATCCTTTTGACCTCCTTCTTTTTTGGTACTCCAGCAGTGTCTCTTGTGGCTGAGAGCTATCAGGAAAACAGATACGGGAGTTTTCTGTGCGATGAGAACGTAAAGAGGGGAATGGGGTGATGGGGTGGAGGCGCAAGAGGAACCTCTCCACTTATCCATCCTCTAATCTCTTTTGGCTTTCGATCACCACTCCTCCATTAACTCTCGTTATAGGAATCCATTTGTAACATCCCCCTATCATAACAAACTCTTGTTAGAAGTGACGCCGCACATATCTCTTGGGATGGAATTAAGGTATTTGTGAATCATTTCAACCATAATCTAGACCCATTCGGATGAATCAGAGGTCGACCGGGCAGAGGAAGAGGAAAACTTTTTGAAAAGTACTTTCGCCCGTCAAGTGAGAAGGGCTGCTGGAGGATGGGGAACAGTGCGAGAGAGAGATGAGAGGACATATAGAGAAGCTAATTCATGGGACGCTTTTGTGTGCTCCTTCCTCTGAATCCTATAAGATACAATATTTTGAGCTTTTGATGCTTTGGCGTTGATGCAATTTTGAAACGCATTATGAATTCAAAGAGAAATGATTCAGACAATGGTCACAGATATTGTCCACATAGCTTGGAATTAGCACCTCAAAACCTTTTCTTATTGTTTTGAGTACATTTTTAATCTTTTTAATCTTGTAAAAGAAAACTTGAAAGTCTTCTTTGCTGTCTTTGTATGTGTGTGTGCATGTGTGAAACAGACTGAATGTGTGTATGTGTGTGTGTGTGTGTGAGAGAGAGAGAGAGAGAGAGAAAGAAAGAAAGAATCAGACATATATAATTTTAAGGCTTTATCTCTCTCACTTATCATTTTTACTATGATCGTTGGAGAAGGAACTCCTGTGACCATTGACAAGGTTCCATACTGACATTCCCTGGTGAGACTGAGGGAAAACCAGGATAAAAGTCAATCATCATAGTCTCTATCTCAGGCCTTTGGTGTGTTTATGTTCTATTTATAATTGCATGAATCTAAAAATAGCATATATACGGAAAGAAAGGGCTGTTACTTGTAATTAGGGACTAAGAAAAAGTCTTATATTCAAAACGATTATCAAGTTATATACAATAGAAATCACTGCATTGCTTTTGTTTGGACAAACTTTAGAAATCCTGAAATAAATACATCTTGATTCCTTATTATTTTCATAAAGATTTCAGATAAATTATTTCGTAAGGTGTGTTCACTAGCTCTTATTTTTTCCCCCCGCCATTTTGAGAAAATAGTCCGCCATCTTGGATTCCCAACTGACCTTAGTTTATGAGGCATAATTCCTAAACCAACAAAACAAGAAGTTCTTTCTATTGAGCTTTATGAGTGAAGTAATGTATATTTCAAATGTCTACATATTGTAATTTTGAGAGTTGCAACTATTTTTAATGCGTGGAAGGATACCTTAACGCCTTTCCGAGGTTATAAATATGACCAGTGCATGCTTGTTAATTCATTCTCTTTTAGGCTTCGACCCAAACCAGTAAAATAAATAGCCTCCTCGGAGGTAGGCTTTATACTTCAGTATTTTCATTATCTTTCTTAGATAAGAACTTTCTCCGATGCCAGTCGGGCAGGAAGGCATGTGACCCCTCTCCTATGCCAGTCCGACATGGAAGCAACTCATATAATCAGGGGCCTTTTCCCCGTAACCTTACTCTACACTCAAAAAAAATATTGGTGTTTATTGCCACCCCAAAAGGTGTAATAGAACACCTCTACCTCTACAGCAATTCCAGTGCTGGGTAACACCAATTCTAGTGTTGGTTATCACCATCCGGGGTGTCCAACATCGTTTGTGATGTTGACAAACACCTCTACCGGTATTCAGAAACACCGTTAGAAGTGTTAAAGTTCACCGCTAGAAGTGTTAGGGAACACCACCTTCAATGGTGTTTATTAACACTCCTAACGGTGTTTCTGAATACCGGTAGAGGTGTTTGTCAACACCAGAAACAGCGTTGAACACCCCGGATGGTGTTAACCAACACTAGAATTGGTGTTACCTAGCACTGGAATTGGTGTAGAGGTAGAGGTGTTCTATTACACCTTTTGGGGTGGCAATAAACAATATATATATATTTTTTTTTGAGTGTAGTGACCCGTAGGAAGAATTTAGTTTGCGAAATAAGAGAGTTTTAATAAAATATTTACGTTTTGCAGGACCAGTAGTTTCGCATAAGGAAATCATCTTTTTCAATATTCCCATTACGTGCTGGAATTCCAAACCAGAACTGTATAGTATAATCTTTAACAATTAAGGATTATTTGCAGTATTGTTTGCTGATATAAAATACAACTTTTAATGAGTTGGCAGAGAGGAAAAATCTGGATGAGTTTCCTTTTCTCGAATTGATATAAAACGTTAAAACCCTGATAATTTCATTCTGGGACGAAATCCACCCGGACGCTCATTTCACTCTTAAAAAAAGAGGACATTTCCGAGTATAAGAAGATGTATGGTAACCTTGTTCTTAAGTGAATGTGTCTACGTGAAAAAAATGAAAATAAACGAAGATTCAAATATAATATTTCGTTCAATTAAAGTTATGAGTCACTAACAGATTTTGAAAAATATTTAAAGTGTATATGAAGACATACAATACTGAAGAGAACCTGATTTCCCATTCGGAAGGAGGATGTAGAAGAAATGGGAATATATAATATTTGATTTACATAAAGATATTATAGCAATGACTGGGGTAAAGTTCTTTTAATTTACAATCAACTGTCAAATATTTTACTATTTTGTCGTTATAGTACATTAAAAGATCTCTTCCCCGAAAACTGGATCGGGGGCGCAGTCATTAGTGAGGGGGCGATGTTATTACCTATCTTTTTATGTGTCATACTCAAGTATTTTTATGAGAATTTGATGGAAGTAGCAAAGGCTGAAAGAGATTTTCTTCCTCCTCTCCTCTCCCCTCCCCCTCAACCTCTGTGTGTGTCAGTGTGGGTGTAAATGAGAGCTGAAAATTATTTTTTTTTCTACGCAGAAAATTCATTTGAGCTCTAGCTGAAGCGACACTGTGATTTTTAAAGGAAAGTCAGATAATGACCTCATTATATTTTTATCTCTCTTTCTCTCCCTCTCTATGACGTCTATGTCCAAATAAAGAAAAGGATAAAGAAGAGGAGAAAGAAAGTAAGCAAGCAAGAAAGATACTTTCCCCCCTCCGTTTCTGCACTCAAGATTTCGACTGGCTTGGCTTGACTTTTGCATTTGATTAGATGCAATATAGAGGGTGCTGCTTTCCTCGTTTCTTACCGTTCATTTTCTTCTGTTCGTTTTCAAGAACAAGCATCTAAAATTTCATCTTCTTTTTTTACCAAAGATTATTATACCTTTGTGCCCGTGAGATGTTATTTATCTTCCGTCGTAATTTTAGGATATTCTATTCAAAAATAGCTAAATTATGTGCACAGTTTTGCTCTTTTTCTGAATAACATAAATAAAGATAACGAACAAAGAAAATAAATAAGAAAAAGAGGCTTCCATATCCAACATATGTTTTACATCATAATGGTTAATAATTCATTACTTCGTGACCACATTGTTCTTTGTCGCTTTGTAAATATTGTAAATTCATCTAGTTGTTTCGACGAGCGACCGTAGCTCAGTTTGTAACCAGCAAGAAGACCTTCAACTTAAAAGTATTGAAATACAAACCTAGTCCTTGTTATTGGATAGAACAATAGATATTTTATGTAACCATGTAGAAACATTTGCTTGTTATATCATTATGTTAACGCTATAAGAAATACAGTTTACTTTTCCACTGAATATTAATAACTGGAAATATCTAAATCCTTACTTGACCAATACAATCATTAAAATGGTATATGCCATTCGAGAACAAATGCAATAATTTATTGTCAAGCAATTGTATGGTTTCTATACAGAACAGATAGAAACTGAAATTAAAATTAGTATAAAATACCCACAAATAAAATGAAACAAAGTTTGACAGAATGTAAACAAAGGGAAAGTATACCATATTGGTCAAGAAATATGGTATTACACAATTCATGAAATAACGCGCACAAATGGAAAATTATATCACTTGCAGGTCCATAATTCTTTGATTTGTAAACAATGTGGTGAAATAGATAATATACAGCATTTTATTACTAAATATTTAAATCCAATCATATTGGAAATTAATACAAATTATCATAGCAAGGATATTACAATATATTACTTACGATCATTATGTCCGATTTCCTGAGTATCAAATATTTCAGAGAAACAATACTTACTTGCAACCCAGAAGCCTGCCAGCTTGATCAAGATTTTACCACTTCTTTTTTCTCAGCTATACTAAACTAATGTCGAGATGGAATCTTAAAACTATGTCCTGGCCGTCTACTTTGCCAGCATCCTTTTCCCCCTATCTTAATGTAATGTTATTCCAGAGGTAATTCGTATCTATAGGACTGCAAGAGAGAGCATGCTGTTAGAACATTGGATGCACCTGGTGTTCTTTCATCCTTAATATCTTTCTCAGTTTACTTAGCAACCTAAATGTGTTTGGTAACTTATTGTGTGGTGTTGCTAAGGATTATTGGATTGTTAGCAAAATGGGAGAACTTATGGATGACTGTTAATTTGAATACGTATTTTTTTAAATATTGTATGATATGAAATTGTGGAATTTGTATGTGTTGTTCAATTATTTTAACTGAGAATTGAAAAGTTATGAAGGTATCTGGTGTAAATGTCTTGAGTCATCGATAATAGTTGGGGGTATATCACATTTGCTTGTGGATGATGATTTATGCAGGAAACATATTTATGGATTATGATCGATACTATTATCGACTTATACGATGTAAGCAATTCTACTGGAATTGATGATATGCAATATATTGTTGAAAAATTGCAAACAATATTATCAGTCGAAAATAGACGATACTCTGAACTGGATTTCTGGATTTTTTCATCCAGTAGGTATTGCCTTAAAGACAACAAAGTACTTCAACTAACCCCCCCCCCCCTCGTGATGTAGTATTTACAATTGGCAAGTTTCAATTGGTACTGAGGAGATATACAAGTTTTGAGTCCTACTGCTTGCCATATAAATTGAGGTTTTCCAGTCTTCTATGTCAGCAGATGAATGTCGGTATGGTATCTACAAATGCCGCTACCTTACGCTTTATACCACCAAACGAGTGCTCACCCAGCCACGTTATTCGATTCCATCTGTAAGACTTATAAAATATAAATTAAGTACATTACCTAAAACTCGTGCTCTTTTTCTCCTTATGCAACCCTCCACACTTCTCAATAAATATCTTCCTCTCGAACATCACCTTGTATTATTTTTCATGTGCAAAGCGTTTTCAATCCTAGTGAATCACATACAAGCAAGTGTTCCCACAACGTTGCAACTCTTCGACCCCTCTACTAAGGGAATATGAATTGGCAACACAACTCCTGTGGCTTACTTATTACACTCAAGGATTTTGTATCGGCAATTGGGAGACATACAGGTTCGAGTCCTGCTGCCGGTTATATTGACTGACATTTTTCCTTCCCTGTAAACGTAACAGTGTTCATCATGGGACGTGATCTTTCTGACATGTTATAACGTTACGTCACAGCTGCTTGTTTCGTCCATAAATGTTAATTAAATAAAATACAATAAGATGTAATATTATTGAACCTGCATGATTACATTGAGTTTTCAAGGACAAGAGATTTCAGCCTCATTTGAATATATATTACGTGATATACTTAATGTGTATGTAGGGAGGCAGAGCTGAAACGGGATCACAGGATATATCGGAGAAGTTTTATACACTGTATCGTCTGAATAGTGTTTCTTTCAGGGGTGACAGGGACACAGAGGACCAAGAATACGATGCCAAAAGGTTAATAACAATACCTCCGGAAGTGTGCAAAAATTCCGCTCGGAAAGACTATTCTGAAAAGAAAAAATATGTAAAATCACAAATGAAAATGTTGATTGAGTCATGCCACAAGAACAAGACCAGCTCAAGCTGACAATTAAGTGAGTCAAGATATTGTCACTGGGTCAAGATTCGATTATCGGGTCGCTGAGTCAAAAGTCAGTCTGTTCATTTGGTTCGAAATTGGATTACGGAGTCAGTCTGGTTAAGTTTCGAACCAGGTCATCAATGTCTAGGTTACTATAAGTGATCCGACTCGATTTCAGCTCTGCAGGGAATAATGTTTAGCAACTGATTTTGTATACAAATAAACAATATCATCGTATTAGTATGTTGTTATATAGCGAATAACTTTTGCCAGGATTATTAATACTATTATCGTCTCTTTCACTGTGCTCAAGTCATTCTCAGTCCACTGATAGATGAAAATCCAGGCAGCTTCTGAAAAATGTTTCATTTCGCCTATTCACCAATTTTAGCATTTGATATGCTTCTAGATCCTTTCTTTCTTTGGGAATCCTATTTAGATCACATGTGATCTACATAACCTTTGTTAGCTATGTAACCACCTTCATCTCCACTTCATCTTCGCAGTCTTAATCACTTCTTCTACCTTTGTTTGCGAGCGAATACATTCGTCTTCCTCTATCTTCTACTTATTCCTAGCATGCATATCTCCAATGTTCTTGGTAAAGTTTCTAATTTTTCGGACGTGCCCGTTTCACATCCATCAAGACACACTGATTAAACACTTTACACTTGAGACACATTAGTGTCCCAATTTCCTTTTTAAAATAAAGTTCTGTTTTCCAGACGAGTTCCATGGCCTTGTTTAATTTCATGAACTTTCTTCATCATATTTACACTTAAGGTTTATTATAACACCCCTGTTGACAAGTCACATTCCATGTTTTATTTATAATTGAAAGAAACCTTAGTATTATACAGTAAACATAAATTAAACATATACGGAATTTGTATGAAAGACGAAATAGTTAGTGATTTTTAGTTCATAAGTAAATATAACTTAATTATAATTACTAAATGGCTATTCTTCTCTTTGTTTATTATCTCTTTTATTTAGTTATGGCGATAAAAACATAATATGTATCTGATTGAAATACTCCATTAGAGTCGAGCCATCTGCTGGCAATTAATTACTTAAAGTTTCATGCATTATTGATATGCATAAAATTTCGCGAAGATTGTTTTATATGTTTTCTTTATGATTTCATTTTAGTTTTACATAAAAGTAGCAAGAGTTAAAATATTTCCAGTTAATTAATGGATTGGAGATTGTATGCATTAAAAGACATTGTTGGGCAACTCTTGAGAAATACGGGAAAATGGGCGAATCGCTAAACCTACCAGCAAAAGGAAGAAGTTTGCGTTTACTTAGAACACTGTTAATATAAAGACATTAAGTCGAAGTGAGAGAGGAGGGAAATGGAAGGGTTTAATATCATTTCTGTTGTTCTCTCCTTCCCCCCTCCCTCTGTTTCTTCTTCGTGATGACATCACGAAACTCAAAAACTTTTCGGAACAATCCTCTACTGTTAATTCTCTCGGTTTCATCTTTCACATTTACTTTCTTTTTTCTATTAAATGGGGAGAGTCATTTTCATCACGCCTTCTAAAACTTTCTTTCATCAACTTCTGGTTTAGATGACATTACTTAACTTTTTGCAGCCAACACACCATTTATTTATTTTTTTTTTTTGTTTAACTTTTTGTTTCATAACCTTGAGAATTTTCAAGACTATTGAGAAAATGTCTTCTTATATATATTGTTTGCACTTCTTGTCGTGTTTTAGACTTATCATTTTAGAGACTGGGTGCACAGGAGAGCTGAAACCTGGTCATTTTTTGTAAACCGGTGAACTGGCCTAACCCCGACGTAGGTAACCCGGTCCGAAAGTGACCCGGTTTCGATCAGAATGACGCGACTGATTTGGTAGCCCGGTCTTCATTTTTTTTTTTTTTTTTTTTTTAGAAAAGCCTTTCTGTGAGGGGAGTTATTTGCACACCTCCGGGGAATATTTTTGTTCTTTTCGGTGATATAAAACGTTTTCCATACCTTTTTAGTATTGTTGGAAATTTCGGCGTCGTATTCTTGGGGGTTTGGAGGGGTAACATCCCTGTTACCAGTTACCTCAGGAAAAATACTGTTCAGACGTCAAATGGTATAAGAAAATAATTTAAAACCGTGCCTTGAACTCCGGGTAATGGGGTCAAAATCGGGTCACCGGCTCAGGCATGGGTTTTATGCAAGATCCGTTAGTCCGATCAAGAACATGATCAGATTGACCCTCTGATCCGTTTCAGCTCTGATTGGTACTCTATATCTTGACTGTACTCTATTGTTACCCTATCCACCCCACCCACAAATAACATTTGAAGTTTGAACGTCAGGGTATGTGGAAGCGCGCAATAAAAAATAGAGCTTGCACCACATTCACGATGAATATCTCGGTGGTTTTTGTGACTTTGTGAGATCATGAAACTTTGAGACATAATATCTTCTACAATATTGCGATTGTGTTACAAATTATTTTGATTGATACTTTATCGATTTTTCTTTAAAAATGAGTTTTCTATGTTTAGCTCATTTTCGATGCATCCAAGAAGTAGAGCTGTGTTAGTTCGCTTTCCTTTAAACGTAGTTTCCAATATACCGGTAGATCTACTCCGTTATAAATATCCTCAGTGGTTTACATTTAATCAGTGCTTTTCTTCTGAAGTTATAGAATACATTTGTTCCATAAAAGACACAATAGATGGGAGAACGGTCACAAACTTTTTCTTCAGAAAGAATGATAGATTTAATTTCGAAATTTGACAAACTCTTTTGAGCTAAGTTACCAAATAGTCATACAATTGACATCTCGGCAATCAAGAATCCAATGTTGATAAATAGGGCTCGGAGCTTGATGAAATATCATCTTTCTCTTGAAGGTTTTATTTAGAACGGTACCGATCAGAAAACTCATTTATTTCACCATAAACTGAAGAGTTGAGTTGAAGTAATGTTTTAAAAGTTCTAAAGATTTAAGTGCAATTTTTTTTATTTCCATAATGTGTCTTTTGAATGTCAAACGTTGGTCAAAAGTAACTCCCAGGTATTTTTGCCTCTTTCTGAGGTTTAATTTTTGAGTTCTTAATGGTGATTGTTTTTTCTTTATCGACTATAGTACCCCTTCCTGAGTAATAGAATATTACAAATTGTGTCTTATTTTGATTAAGCAGTAGTTTCCACGTGTTACACCATTTTACAAATCTTTTAGTAATTTTATGTAAATTATTTATAGCTGAGGTTGTGGTTTTTGCACTGATCCAATAGGTCGTATCGCCCGCAAAGAGTCCTAGTTTAGTGTGAGGATGTGTCGGAGCAGGGTTGTCATTTACATAAATTGTGTACAAAAGTGGGTTGAGAGCCGCACCTTGTGGGACTCCTCTTTGTATGTTGATGTTCTCTGACAACACATCCTCAGATTTGATTCGAGTGGTCCTATTATTTAGACAATTTGATATCCAGCAGATGGTTAGTGGTCGGTAGTTGTAAAGAATACAATTTGTAAAGCAGGCCATTATGTCACACAGTGTCGAAAGTAGAAGTGAGGTCCATGAAAACCGCCGCTGCTCTTTTCCCAGAGTTAAGCGCTGTTTGAATGTCAGTGGAAACACGAATCAACTGGTCTATCGTAGAAATCTTAGCACGAAAACCTGCTTGGTTGTTATTAATAAGATCAGAATCTTCAAGAAAGGAACTCAATCTTTTGGCCAAAACGGTTTCACAAATTTTAGCAATGGTGTTAGTAAGTGTAATGGGGCGATAGTTGTCGGAAGAGAGCTTACTTTTGTTGTGTTTTGGTATAAAAATGGTGTAGGCCTGTTTCCATGAAAGCGGTATATATCCTAATCTTATGGAGGCATTATACAAAGCTGTGAGAATGTTGTGAAGGTTGATGGGAGCATTTTTAAGTGCAATATACTGAATGTCATCCGGGCCTGGTGCTGTCCTTTTCTTCTTTTTCAGTATTGCAACAATTTCTTCGCTAGTGATTTCTTTTAAAAGTCCCTCAATATTTACATTTGTGTTGTTGTCTTGCTTGTCCAAATCAGTAATATCTATGTGGTGGTTTATTATTTGACGTATTGTTTTGGCTGTGCTAGTTACTTCCTTTTGTAATTTTTTCTGGATTTTCGGTAATCTCCTCCTTCGCCTTCTCTGGAAATTTGTCATGAAATAAATTAACGAAGTCTTTGTGATCAGTGATAGGTAAATTGTCCAATGTGTTAGGTAATAATTTGACTGAATTTTGTCTTCTGCTATAGGAAATAGTTTTCCAAAAGGCTCTAACGTTCTTATGATAATTTTCAATAAGAGTTGAAATATGCTCTATTCTTTTAGCTTCTTTGTATGCAGCAATCTTGATTTTAATTTCTTTTTTTAAATTTGTTTATTTCATTTTTTGTATTTTCTAGAGGTCTCCTATGCATGGCTCTGGTTAATTGTCTTTTGTATCTAATTAATTGTGTAATGTCCATGCGGTGTCTTTCTGCTGAGATGATTATAATTTCTTTTTTGACTGTGTCCTTTAGAGCTTTTTGAATATAACTTGTTAAAGTTTTGGTTAATTTGTTCTATCTCCTCAGTGTTGGCAATAGGTAGGGTAATTCCTGAAAGTTCATTATTAATTATTGTCTGTATTTATCCCAGTCAGTTTTATTATAGTTAATTCTCTCTACTCTGTTGTTATTTCTGTCTATTTGAAAATTGAAATGTAGATATATCTCTCTCCATGGTCAGAAAGGAGGCTTTTTTGAACTGATTTGTAAATTAGTCTATTCAGCATGGAAGGTGAGATCATGATTCTGTCAGGTGCAGTTTCAACATTATTCATGAACCTAGTAGGTCCAACATTTATATTTATTAGTGGAGATTGGAGGAGATAATGAAACAAAATCTTGTCATTACCGTCAGTTCTACGGTCGCCCATCATTTGATGCTGGATATTAATGTCTGCCACTATAATTAGATTTTTAAATTGTTCCAAATATTTTAACAGAGGTAAGCTGGAGTTGATGTTTGTTGAAGGACTGGAGTAAAAGGAGGCTATAAGAATGAGTTTCGGTTTTTGATTTAGAGTGATGAGAATAGGCGTTGTATTTATGTCCTGTAAATTTTTCGGAAGCCTAATTTCTTGTGCCTGTATGTTGCTTTTTATTATAAAAGCAACTCCCCCAGAGGCTGTTTGTCTGTCTCTTCTGAAAATGTTATATGCTTTGATTTCTAAAAATATATCTGAAGTAATTTTGGTCTCATTTGTGATTAGTACATCTATTGTTCGTCTTGAATAAGTTGTAATGTTTCCTGGACTTTCTCTCTGAGGCCATTAATGTTGATAAACATGATTTTGAGTGTGTTGTTTAACACCAAATTGTGATTATTGTTCCCCAATATATTAGCCATTTGTATTCAATTCATTGTTTTGAGTTTGTTCTTGATTTGTTTTTTGTTTTTTTTGATAAATTTCTCTACTGCAACAGGAATGTGACCTTCAGTGGATGTAATAATATTTAGTCTGCAATGTAAAAATAACAACTCATCAACACAACACGGATGCGGCGCCTTTAAAACAATTCATTAGGATAAAGCATATTTCAACAGAAGAAATTAAATTATTTTATTATCTAATCATTTACTTATTTCTGCCAAAAATACAATATTCCTTAAAAACTATCCCTACAACATTATATCTTACTGTCAGAACATTTAATATATTGAGAAAGAAATTATGAACCTTAATTAATATCTAATTGAATTAAATAATGAATAATTAGCAAACAAATCTCATTCCTGTGCAATTTGGACTTGCGAACAATTTTTGTCCACTTCCAGACCAGTCAAATTAGCATTTATGACAAGCAAATGTAACAACAATTTTGTCTTGGACTTTTGTTTCGGGTGGGTTTCCTGGCTGCGTGTTTAGGTGAGATTTGTTGCACCGGTACAGGATCCATTCAGTCTGAACATATTAACTAAATTAATATAATTTACATAGGACGAAAATGGCCAAAAAATGGCCAGAAGTCCAGTCTGGGGCCCTGCGGGCCGGGCATCTTTACGTACCGACCATAAACTGAAGCCATAAACGTAATTTTAATTGTACATAATGCTAAGTTGTGAAATGCGTAGATAGATGAATGAATGACTTTATGTGCAATTGTCGTGGTCAAAAATCTAAAAATTAACTTACGAAATTAATCTTAACTTTTCAGATCTGGAGAGTATCTAAACTCCATCCACATTCTCAATGATAAGCATATTTAAAAGATCAGAGAACGGTGTAAAACATTTTACCTTTAACATAATTATTTATTCTTGAAGATAACTCAGTTTATAGCAGAAGACATCAGTAGGAGAATTCAGATAAATACAAAAGAACTCCATTATAACGATCTCTTCACCTAATAGCAGATATAGTAAGACATCAGAGAAATCGGACATTATTTCAGATAAAAAAAAGGAAACCATAATTAGATTCATATACTTCAAGGAAACGGGGACATCTTCCTCATAATAAAACGTGCCATTGCGTAATACAAACATGTCCGATCAGAAACTAATTATTTACTTGACAACGAGTTAAAACAGTAAAACATCGCCTAACATAATTCAGAATAACCACGAGAACCTTTCGTGATAACTATTTGTTAAAAGATCAAACATTTACCCATTGCATATAATTATGCATTTTAAGTCGTTCTTCGGTTTAATGGTTATTTTCTCGCTTTTTAGGTCATTTTTTAGGACATTTTCCAAGGATTGTCAACATCTTGTCTCTTTGTGTAATTGTTTACATGTTTCACTATACAAACACGTAAGAAACAAAACAGAAATAAGTACTTTGGATTGTAATACTCATGCTGGAGCAAGGAGATGCTAGGTGTTAGATCACTGCAAAGGTTCATTAGAAGAATTGGTTGTTAGTCAAAGATAAACTAGAAATTGTCTCTGTAAGCTGAAATGTTCTTTGTTACTTGTTCTGTTTCTCACTACATAAAAATATCTGAAAACAATTGAGGAACTGGCCGCGAAGAAGTTGAGCGAAATCTTTATTTTAACATGTTGAAACATGTTATGGACAGTTCTAATAGAAATGCTGCAACTTCTATTGAGATTAGATTTCATAGCTAAGTCGGATTTCAAAGAAGATGATAAGAACAACTTTTCTATATTGCCAACTACAATAACTTCACTTAAAAAGAAAAACGCGAAGGCATATCCTTAGTTGCAGGTAAAATAAGGAAGTATCGAGGAACATCTGCAGAGATGTGGAGGAAATATTGGATAAGCTGTAACTGAGAAGAATTTTAGGGAACATTTCTGGTTACCAAACTGTGCTAAAGATTGAAAGTATTTTGCAAGAACATTTCAATACGAATTTTCGCCTGGAGACCTTGTTCACCTTAACTACGTCCCCTCGACATCTGTGGATGTGGAAAGGAATTTCTCCAAATATCGAAACGTTCTTCTTGAAAATCGACTACCCTTTTCATATTAGAATATACAAATTACTATGATTGTGTACTGCAATTTTGAATAGTATGGTTGTAGAGAAGTCCATTTTCTTAGTCAGGGACTTAGACAAACTCTTGTGTATTTTAGAATCTACACATGTATTAAAGTTTCAGTCATGATTTTTTTTTCAATTGGGAAAGATCCTCATATTCGATAAACTGGACAAAGGTTAATTATCCATTTTACCAGTTAATTCGAGAAAAAAAAATCTTAAGTAAAATTTATGAGTTTGAAAATAATTGTTTCGTGTCCAAAAAATGGAAAAGCATTTTATAGGTCATTTTTTATCATTTCGAGTCATTTTTTTTAATTAAGAGGTCATTTTATAGGTTACATTTGAGAAATTTTAGGTCATCATGTTCCGAGCCCTATTGATAAGATATCTTACGTTTTATGCATTGTTAAAGTTCCTTTGTACATGTTAATCGCGGTAAAGGTAAAGCGATACGCACGCGCCGTGAACGGCACAAGGGGGATGTGGAGGTAGCGCTCCACGGTACGAAGTGAGGTGGGATGGTCAGTCCCACCCAAGGTGCCCATGAATACCAAGGGCACACTGGTACTCAATTTGACAGGAAGCTGAGTGGACCTCAGAGCGCCAGGCATTGAAACACTGCGAGAAAATTCTCTAGTTTCCTGGCCGGGATTTGAACTCGGGCCGCCCGATTCGTAGTCAGACGCGCTACCTCCTGAGCCACGGCGACTACGGTGATAAATCGAACAAGGGTCAAAGCCACGCTGTTTCTGATGTAATTGTAAAGTTTCATTAGTTAAAGTAAAATCATGATCAAGATCAGTGTTGTCAGATGAAGGGAAATTTTCTGAGAAACGGGAAAATCTGGGCCAAATGAAAGGTAAAACGGAGAAAAAAAGACATCAATTGGGAAATTTTGTTGGAATCTTTTTGGCACTTTTTTGTTTGCATTTTCGGTAATTTTCAGAGTTAATAGCAAGTGGGAAATATTTTAGTATAGTATAGAGAAATATTGGGACAGGAAACTGACAACACTGATCAAGGTACTTCTGGTAGAGTCTGAATAAGACTAATTAACAAACAAGTGCGGTTAAACCCAGTCATTTGAGTATGCATTTGTGTGCTACGGACAAGCTTCCAGAAGAAGCGTCCGATTTGGGTGCTCTATGTGCCGTTCGAAAAGTTTCGTCGAGGCCTACCGATCGACATCTCATCCGCCTTCCTAGCCTTAGTAATTCTTGAGCTGAAAGTTTTCGATTGTTTTCATTAATAACTAGGGGAAAGATATTATCATACCTGGATGATTTATGTGGCTTGGAACTCGTGTTGCCGAGACCTTTCAAACGACATCTCAACCACCTTCACAGTCCCTGAGTTGAAAGTTATCGACGATGGAAGGACGGAACCTTACGAACAACACCTCAACTATATTTGTAGCCCCAATATTTCCTGAGCTGACGGACAGATGGACAGAACAGAGCAGTGACATAAGGCGCTTTCCAGCTTTTGTTGCTGAAGTCTAAAATGGTTTGGTTTTATTGTTTCGTCCTTCAGAAATAATCATCAAATCACGTAAACCAGTACGGAGACTGCATTGAAATAAATTTTCCTTTATTACTCCGAGTAAAGCTGATGAAAGGAGACATCTTTGAAATCTCAGATTGTGAAAACCTACTTCAATGCAGTCTTTTAAGAAGGAGATCTCTATATCTATCCTTCTCACAACTGCTTTATCTCCTTACATTCACAGCACGCCGTCATAAAGTGGGTAGTTTGTTACCTTGTTTTATGACGCAATAAGACCAGCCAGTTTTTGGACCCTTTACGTAAATATGTTTCGAGGCAGTTGGAATGAAGGTGGTAAGCTATTGGTGGATCAGTCGCCAGAAGAAAGCAAGGGATAAACTACCAACGTCAAGCCAAGTATAATAATAACGTAACTGCACTACGAGGCTTTCAAAATATCCACCTCTGTCTTGTATTAAAACACTCAAGCCATTCTATCTAAACTGCTAAAGCTTGTTAAATGTTTTCGCCATCACGTTGAGTATCACTTTCACGTTCACTAATCAATATTACCATCAGTCTGTCCTCTTGAACAAAATTTATTGAGTGCAAGGAAGATTATACTTTTCAAAGAAAATAATAATAATAAATTCAAACATACTTTTCTTAAACAATTCGTACTAAAAAGTAAAAAGTAATTTTGTTTATGCATGACTAAAACGAAAAGCGTGGAGCGCTCTCTCATATACAGTCACTTAATAAATTCTTCAATAGGCGCGCCTCATGCTTTTCTTTTTAGTCATACATAAACAAAACTATATTTTACTTTTTAGTACGAATTTTCTAAGAAAAGTATGTCTTTAAAAAGGTTTTTAATTATTATTATTTTTCGAGTTATTTTCGATGTTCGGATATTTTTTTTCTCAAGCTAATATTTTGTGATCCAAATCCGAAAGTAACAATGGAATATTGTATTGTCACCCGACTTATGTCACTGGGCAAAATTTCATCATTGTATGACGTCGTGAAATGAGTTCAATTAACTTTGCAAGATTTAAGGACACCACGAACCATTGTGAACTAAAGAAAAGTCAAAAAGTTCCTTTTCAGAAAAGGCACTGTTTCATCTTGTGTATTTTTATAGTGCATTGTTGTTCCTCCTTCACCGTGAAACGTGGCCGATTTCAACATAATCTAATTAGCCTATGAAAACACTCGTACTAAGAGCTTGCTGTCTTTGTTGCTACTAGATGATAAGAAATTTTGAATGCCATCTTCTACGAAGTGATTAAAAGCGAGATCTGTCAGTTGTAGAATCAATCAGTTATTCACGGAATTTTTAATCGAAATTTACATCCAGCAGACCGACTGAGAATATCAGCACTGAGAATTTTAGATTGAGAGAAGAACGTGGGGGATCTATCTCCTTTAGACTCAACCTAATAGCACAATGTGTGAGAAGGGAAAGAAAAGAAAATAAACAAATAAACTTTTTAAAACATACTTTGCTTAAACAATTCCTACTAAAAAGTAAGAAATAGTTTTGTTTATGCATAACTAAAAAAGAAAAGCAAGGGGTCGCGTCAATTGAAAAATTTATAAAGTGACTGAATGTGATAAAGCGCCCCATACTTTTCTTTATAGTCATGCATAAACAAACACTATTTCTTGAATAATAAAGAAAAGCACGGCTTTCTAATAAGACTGATAAACTTTAATAACAAAAAAGAAACTAAAGTGTAACAGTTTCGGAAGTATACCACCTCCTTCTTCAGACTTCACTGTACAACTCTCAGAGTTATTTTCACGACGTTTTAAACAGCGTTTTTTCAGGGGTGAGCGTGCCCGAGTTGTTTATCACAGAGTACGATAAATACTACCCGAAAATTTCGTAACAGGAGTGATAATATATGTAAATATTTTCATATCTCCGGAAAGAACAAACGTACCGCCTGAGATGTGCAAATAACCTCGCCTTGGAAAGACTATTCTCAAAGAGATAAAAACATTAAATCTTTTAAAACTCTCAAAAGTGAGATTTAAACCATGCGGCCCGGTTCTGGTCACTGGGTCAAAATTGGGCTACTTGGTCAATTGGGTCAAGATTGATGATTCGGAATCTGACTCACACTCAGTCCTGTTATTTGAGTCAAGACCATGTCCCGAGTCATTCGGGTTAGCGAGTCATTTGGGTCAAGTTTCGGGCCCAGCCACCTATGTATGGGTCAGGCTGGGTCACTGTGCCCCCAAAATGACCCGGTTTAAGCTCTGTTCAGTGACCTTTCCAATGCTAATATATAATTTCTAACGTATACGAGGGCTGTTCGGAAAGTTCTAAGAACCGGATAAAAAGATACACAATCTCAGGGTGATTGAGGTTTTATTTTTTAACATAAACTTCTCGAAGGTTAATACACTCCTACCGAAAGGCCTCCAATGCCTTTACACTAGCAGAATATGTCGATTCGTCCAGGGCTTCTAAATAGCCAGCCACCGTGAAGATGACTTCTTCACTGGACTAAAATTTCTTATCATCCAAGATTTTTTTGAGGTTTAGGAACAGGTAGAAGTCACTGGGGACAAGATCAGGCGAGTACGAGGGGTTGGGTAGAATTTGGAAGCGGAATGCGTCCAGTTTCCGACCTGTGACCAATGCTGAATGTGAGGGTGGTGTGAGCAGGCGTGGCACCCATCGCGCAGAAAGCTTCCTCATGCCCAACTCTTTAGTAAGAATGTGATATCCCCGTCCCTTGAGATGCCCACTGCATGAGCTATCTCACGCACTTTCAATTGTCGGTCAGCCAGCACCATATCATGGACTTTATCGAATATTTTTGGTGTGATGGGGGTTGGAGGACATCTACTGTGGGGGTCATGTTCAACACTATCCCATCCAACCTTGAACAGCGTCGTCCACTTGCTAACAGTGGCAAATGATGGTGCCGAGTTACCAACACTGTGTCCAGTTCGGCTTTGATGGCTGAAGCATTTAATTTCTTCTTTACCTGAAACTCGATGACCACTCGAAGTTCCTTTTGTTCCATGTTGTCATGTCACTAGCACTTTTGCTCCTTCCCGTGCCTCTGCAAACCAGACTATCGGACGAGTGTCGATGCGCGTTTCCCTTCACGTTCAGCAACGTCGTCTCTAAGCGATTCTTAGAACTTTCAGAACAGTCCTCGCAGGCATGAGTTTCATGTTACTTGCAGTTTATCATTGGGCATGCCTTACGATGGTCTATGCGTCCACATTCTACCTTGAATTCAAAGAATTCAAACCAGAAAGACACAGTTCATAAATTTATAAATATTTAATGAATTAGATCGATATTTTAATTTTTAAAAAGCTCTTTCCTACAAGTTTGAATGTACCTAACATTTTTATATAATAAACCCAGCTCCCGTGCTCTAGTAGTAACAATTTTGGACCAGAGTCAGGATTGTAGTGGTAAGCAGGTTTGAGTCCTATTGCCAGGAACTATGGTGGTTCTAAGATTTAAACCAGGCAAATGATGGTACGATATATAGGCAAAAGCTGTGGCTACTACTTTCCTCCTTTCTGCACTATAAGAAGTACTCATCGAGAGATGCAGTCCTCCCAACGTGACGGACACATGATGAACACAAAAACATCATATTTTAAACTGCCCCAAGAACTTCTAAACAGAACAGAACATTCATCCACAAAAGCAAGCTTTGTGCATGTAAGACCTCGACGCCATTTTAGTTAGTATATGTATTTGTAACCGTGTTAATTAATTACATTTCATGTGTACATGGTGAAACGAACAACATACACGTTAGCAATTTTTGTTCTGGTACTATAAGACTAAAAAAGAATGCGTTGACATTGCTCTGCGTTGAATAAGGTCATCATCGGAATTCATCAACAAAATTAAATGAGCCCTTCTGTGGTGATTGAAAATGAGGGGGGAAACCACATATTAAATCTTCTTTTTGGTACATATATATATGATGATTTCAAAAGCATTGCTTGTTATGAGAAGTAACCAAACACACAAATAGTAAACATACACAAAATATTGAAAAAAAGAAAGTAGATAGGACTTTGCCCTCTGGCAACATTATAAATTACTCGAGCTAATGACATGTGTACCCGAAATGCTTGTTAACGTAATGAGTTTCCGCTCACATTATGAGACGTATTACACCCACTCCATGGTTATATAATATTCTCTGTGGTTGTCTGCAATGCATGCGCAGTCCCTATACCTCACCCGATACAGCGTTTGTGTACCTTCAAGGCAATACACAGATGGTTTTCAGCTATTCTCCATGTATATATATTTTTTATTAAGTTTAACATACACATTGTAATAGAACGTTATCTTTGGCAGTTCTCAGAAGTCACTCATACCATGAATCGGAAATAATTTTGTTTAAAAAGTTCAGCCTTTAAAGAAATTCTTTTGAAGAATTTTTTAACAGAGTTGGGAAGAAGACCGAGACGCCATTGTGATGACAACATTACAAGAAATCTTCTAGAGGTAAATGATCGGGATGAAAACTGGATTGATCTTGCCCAGGCTAGAATCGAATAACGAAGGTTTGTTAATGTGGTGATAGACTTGAAGGTTTCGTATGCCATAGAGTCACTTAGCTCTATCTGATGAGATTGGTTTCATCCGACAACTAGATTGTGGGTCGTAAGGATTGAAGAGAGATAAGGGGGGGGGGGGTCCAGGTTCGTTTGTTTAGTGTGACAATGCGGGACGGGGATGAGAGCGATTCTTACGTAAGATTCGCTTTAAAACATATTAGTGTAGATGTAAAGATTTAAAAAGTTTTTTGGACTACGGAATAATGATAAGAAATTTGACAAGTCTTGAAACAATGGTAGAAGTCGCGTATTTTACTTACAAGGGGGTGAGGAGGTCTAAAATGATCAAAAATGCGCTTACGTAATACTTGAACACCTCAATATCCATTTCGGACAGCATGAGTGCTCGCATTATGGAAGATATCCACGTTAGTCCCTGTTGCGCTTCCCTTTAGAAGACACTATAGTCCTGATTTGCTGTGGTGGTGCTAGAACAAGTCCTGAGAGAGCTCGTGTAAGATTACTATACAACGCAGGAAAGATGATGTACTGTAATTCTTAAACATAGGCTGGTGGATAAGATAGAACCCCATCCAATAAATTCTCAATCTCACGAATATAAGTGAAACATATTGAAGTAATGTTTCTCTCTACAAATCAGCAAGTCAGTATTTTGTCTACGTTCTTTAGTTGTGTACTCAGCGTAAAAAAAACAACAACTTAAAATTGACAAAACTAACCAAACATAAAGAACCTATCAGTTTTACAATCACTATGGCTGTATCACACAGAAAGAACAGTTTGGTAATAAAAAAACAACTATTTGGTTGATATACATCGTGACGCATTTTTTTTTGTGGTGATCACCACTGGAAAAAAAAAACAATTGACATGATTACCTAAAATTTAGTCAGAGCGCCAGGCATGTAAACACTACGAAAAGGGTATCCAGTGCTTTGTCCGAAATTTGAACCCAGGTCGCCTGATCCGTAGTCAGACAAGCTACCGCCTGAGTCGCATGGCGAGTTGTATACGTTTTGTGAAGTAAAATTTAATGATAACTTTACTTTAATTATTTTTCTGCCCATTTCGGAACTTTACTAACAAATTATATGCTTGTAAACGATGTTTAAAGTCTGTCATTATATCTGTCTGTTATTATTATTATTAATATTACCGCAGACTATTGCGATATATCAGTCGGTTTACTTCCTTGTTTGCTTGTTTACTGAACAAGCAGTGTAGCTAGACCATTCTTTAGAGTCAGTATCGTATTTGGTAAAGGGAACGAGTTTCTGTAATGTTAACCATTACACTTTCCAAACAAATTATTTGGGCACTGTTACCTCTACTGCTTTTGTTCCAGGAATCTATACCAGGCCGTGGATAACAAAACAAATTACTATATTCATCGTAATAGCCTGCGGTAACAACATGGCAGACTTTAAAAATCATTTACAAGCATACAATTTGTAATGAAGGTAAAATAAAATAATGGCTGAGCAAAGCACTACAATTTTATTTTTTTTAAATAAATTGTAGTGCTTTGCTCAGCCATTATTTTATTTTACCTTTGGTATATAAAAGCAAAGCTTTCGTATGGAGAATATGATAATTTGTAATGAAGTTCAGAGGTAGGTAGAAAATACTAAAATAAAGA
>JAGDQP010012205.1:37297-48397 GCA_022664845.1 Lepisma saccharinum
CGATAGAACAAAATATTAGTTAATTTTTTAAAAATAACCTAAAACAATGTGGGGAAACGTTCCGAACCTTTACGGCTACTTCATTCTGTCGAGGCCAACTCTTTCTGAAATGCCGGATCATTATAGATTTGGGAGTTAGCATGTGTACGTCTTTTAAGGAAATGGATTTAACGGAGAAAAGCAATGAGAAATTAAAGCCATACACAGGAGGATTGGATCTTTTTTTTTTTCACTGAAAGAAGAAGTAAAATGCGTTGATAAAGATTCAAAGTTCGCTAGACGACAATTCGATGCGAAGTTTGGGAGCTAAACTGGAAAAGAACCGGACTTCTCCATTAGTTTTTCTCTCAACGAGCCATGTAGAACCCAAAGACAAGATAGGTTCTCTCCATCTTTTTCATTGGAGGCCAATAGACGACCTTCTCTCTTTCTCTTAGTGAATTTATTTTATGGAGGCTCTCAAGAACCGGAGGAACAAAGATGTTCCCAAGAAGTTTGCGTGGACAGTTGGTTCTCTTCTCGTTTGTTGACTGTGTGAGTGTGTGTGTGTGTGTTCGTTACTACCCCTTTTTACGAACTGAAAGCTGACTCAATGATTTCCGTTTTATGTTTTTCAGAACACAAAATCGACGATTCATTGATTTCCATTTACATAAAAAGATGTCTGGAGATAGTGACATTACTTTAAAATATTATGCGTATGAATTTGAATATATTGTCCCTAGGAAGGAAAGGACAACAATGTTATCCAATCGTCTGATTGGTTCAATAAAATGAACGGTTTGTAAGAAAATACCGGATAAGTCCAGGAACTATTTCTTTTTAGATAAGAATGCCTTGTTTTTCATTGTCACTTACACTTACTGAGAATAGAACTAGTTCATAATGCTATTACGTTATTCAAATAGTGCATAGATTGCTAGATATAAGCAGTTGACTATATTGGTAAAACCAAAGAAGGCGTCTGGGTTTAAGCTTTCTCCGCTTTCTGAAGAAAAAACAAAACAAAAAACAAGCAGGTTTATGAACTGTATGTTTTTTTTTTTTTTTACCAAACTTCTTAATAATTACATGTTCACATTAGTCGAATGGTTATCTTGGCTATACTTATAAATTGAATTCAATATTTTGACATTGTAATGGTACTTAGTATAAATATGAGCTGGTTGTTGTGAAGACGATGAGGTTTAAAACTTTACCAAAAGTCAGTGCTGTGGAGAACTGATACTAGAACAAGATAGAAAACTGTTAAGTAACTATTTGTCGCTATTAATCCAATCAAGAGATAGCTATTGACAATCACCAATATTACTATTGACATAATGAACCTAAGTTGCATATGAACCTGTAGGTTGAGTTGATTTCAAAGTTCATTTCTCTATTAGCAACATTGAAGTAATTCCTTGTTTGTAATAATCTAACTAAAACCGTTAATAGTTTATTTATTCAATATAGAGAACATACATATTCCCTCAAATCAATATATATTACTTCTAACTATTTCAATTGGTAACGCTCAATTCCAAATACACCATTATTAGGTACACATAAACATAACCTTTGATATCCAAACAAATCCTGATTATCAATAAAATAATAATCGAACGGGAGTTACAGTTGATATTGTAACATTCCATTGGACATCCATTACTTTTTTTTAAGTATAATTATTACTAACCAAACAGCTGTTCCTTTGCTTAATGTTATATTGCTGTTTAAAGTTTTAACATTTGATTCAAGATTCTTTAACTTCAACCAAACTAAAAACACTACCAAAAGCCAATGCTGTGGAGAACTGATACTGGAACAAGATAGGAAATTTGACAATAAGTCAGTGGCGTGCAGGAGCCATATTGCAATAAAACTTAAACAGTCCATTATTTCTATTAAACAAATTGACTTTACAACTATGTTTTTTTTCTTCTAGGAAATAAAACAGACCATTAATAAAATTTCTGGAAACGTAAAAGAAGAAAATAAACTACTTCGTAATAAACAGTACTTACGTACACAAACCCATCTTTTGTTATCAGCAGACATGTTGATTATAATATCCATTTGTAAGTGACCTTAACAGCAGTAGAAGAAAGAAGATGGCTTACCTGTAAATAAGAAAAAAAATTACTATTAGGTTTTATGCGTTTATTATTTTTATTGTGAATATTGTTCTTCACTCTATCATTTAGATAAATAAGGACACATTAGAAGAAGTTAGGTTTAGCTTAGGTTGTATTATAGGAGTGAACAGAGAGCCACGATGTACATACCACTCATCGGCAATTAATAAAGAACACCCGGAATTTCTTATACAACTCGTTTATGCATCTTAAGTACTCTTTATGCATCTTATATATCATAAATAATAAATGTCTTAAGTTTGAAAAGATTTTTACTGAATATTCATTGAAAACCAAGTGGATTAAAAATGTAAGTCAATGTTGTATAAATACATATTTATTATGATGAATATTTTAGAATTTATATTCTAACTTTAAAATTTGAGCAAGGCAGTAAACATTTTCATAATGATCGCAAAGTATTACAGACTGGTTCTCGAATCCCAGTGGTCCTGACTGAGTTGTTTTCTCAGTTCTTTCTTAGTAGTACCAGACTAAGGCTGGTATGGTACCTTCAAAGCTACACCATGGCCAACTCCTTCCCTAATCCTCTCCCGCTACCTTACCCCAGCCTAAGCCAAATATGTATATGTAAAAGCAATTTAAAAAATCAATTCAGATTTGGCGCCAGGTTCTAAGATTTGCTACTATCACCACAGGCGACAAAGTTCTTAAAACTACTCTGAAATAAGAGAAATTTCTTCTCAATTGTAACTTATGGGCACCAGTAGACATGCTACGAATGGAGTTCGGAATATAATAATAATAATCGTCGTAGCAAGGAAGTCTGAATCGTATACAAGTATTACAATTTGAGCCAAGAATTAGCGAATCAGCAATCTATCTATCTTCTAAACCAATGGAGTGAATTTCATTCACCACAGTGACAACTTAGAGGGCCATATAAGTAGAGTGATCAGACATCCTCTTTTTAAGAGTATTATAATCTTTTAGAGAATTCTCTTTTTCTATCCTAAAATATCTCCAATTATATTTTTTTTCATTATTTTTATAGCTTTTAAAGTATTTTTATAATAGAATGTCTGGTAATTTTTAAATTACGAATACACTATACAAGGAATGCAGTAAACAGTTAAAAATCATCTACACTAACGCGAGATAGACTGCACGTAGTACACTTTGAAGTGTATTTTTCACTATTCAGTATCAATATCAGCATATCTTTTGATTTGCTGTGGCGATTTATACACTTTTTGTAGTGATTATCTTTAGCATCAGATAACGTTTTGAAGAATGTTAGGCTAGGCGGACCAAATACAATTCTTTTTCTTAAAACAAAAATCAGGGACATCTTATTTCAACTGTCTTATTCTACATCTTACGCCGGTGGCATCAATAGTTTCGGCTTTAGGGCAGAAAGTCTCTTTGTCAGTAAAATAGACATACCTTACATCAGAAAACTAGGTTCGAGCGGAAAATAAGTAGGCAAGTGGGCAAAAAGGAAAATAATAAGTTATGGAAGCTAAATATTTCATTTTCGTAATGGACGAAGAGAATCGTTGAGGTGATAGGAAATTGATGAGGTTTATTATGGATGAAAGCGGAAATTTTATGAGTGAGGAAAAATTAAGTGTGCATTAAAGGAATGCATTGCGTAAAAAATATGCTACCAGTAGTGACTTACGGCATAAGAATTCACTGTTCTAATAATTGCGACAGTTAAAAGTCACGAAAACCTTTTTTCCGGGACGCCCGAGCCTAAGCTCGGAAACCGGAAGGATCCCGATTTTCCGGGACGTTTAGTCTCCCTACGTTAGGTTCATGACTCTGTTTATGACTTCGTTCGAACTAAAATTAAAACCTTGATAATAAACGTGTGTGTGTGGGGGGGGGGGGGAGTAAGAAAATATTTTAAGAAATGACTTTAAAAAATTGTCCTCCATTTCTTCTTAGTTCGGAAACAACCATCCGCTCTACTCCTCAGATTTATCCCCCTGTGATTATTATATGTTCCCTAAACTTAAGTTACCATTGACAAGGCAACTCTTTGAAGATGCGCAATACACCCAACGGGTATAGCATCGATTCTTCGGGTCATACCACAAGAACATTTGAAGAGACCTCAGAGTGGACGAGAGGCTAGCGCGCTCCCTTTCTGTGCTTGTGGCCACAGGTTCAATGTTCGCCGGAGCCTATTGAATGAAGTAGTTCGGAGCCCACTTTTGCAAAAACTTTACATCAAGTCCTTAAAAGCTCAACAGCTCATTTAGGACGTTAATAACAATTGAATCAAGACTTGAAGAAGTCGTTCCATTTATTATAAGATCGTGTCACTCGGTGAATTGACACAGAAGGGATGTACTTTGAATAAAATACAGGTAGTACTAAAATATTTTGTTCTTTATTTCTTTTATAATAATTGTCAGACAGGGATTCCACCAGGATTTTCAGTTTGGGGATGTAAAGTGAAAATTGGGAGGGTGTAAGTGGAGATTTGCACGGTATCTATCGACTTTTTAACGTACAAATTTCAAAGTTAACGGGGTGCTTTCGAGGATTTGGGGGTGACACCTTCCACAAGGGTGGGGGGATCTGGTGTAATCACTGGGCTAAAACCATCACATGCCTTCTAAATAAAAATTTTATTTTAATAATCAGTAAACAAAATTTAATTTCTATTTATAATGAGGGGTATTTTTGAACTACAGTCTGTTATCATGGGTAACACGTAACGCACATTTTATTATTATTTTTTTTAGTTTATGTAATATATCTAAATATTCACGTGTATCCAGAGTGCTACCTTCTATCTATCAGCGTTGGTCTTCTACTACGAAAGGTCGCATCATTTAAACAACAACTGCATTTCTGTAAATGTTGATATATTTTATCTTCTGGTTCCGGAAAAGGAAGTAGACAAAGCCTGCATGTGGATTACAAAACAATTACATTTTGGATATATTTGTACACCGAGATAGGTACTAAATGCAATTGATTGATTTCTCTAATCACTAAAATAATCCAGCAACTTTGACATGTTGGATATGAGGGTATCTTATAAAGTTGCAGAAAAAAATGGAAATGTAATTACATTACCAATTTGTACATTTCTATCAATTGTTCCATATTTCCTCTGACTTTGTCTGTTTGAACCTCTCGCAATCAATTAATCACGTTGTAACCTGTACAGGCAGTGCGAGGTCTGTCGTATACAGGCTGTGCGGAAACGACAACTGTTACCCTCCGACTTTTAAGTGTTAAAAAATGTTACAGTTTATAGAGAAACGAATAATGAAACTTATTAACTGTTCTATACATACGAACTGAATTAAAGTTATTTCATTCATGCTGTTCAAGTATCTTTGGTTCAGACCGTCTATATATACGAGTATAATATGATTCTTTAAATAAACAAAAGAAAATCCTTTTCCCTAATTACGTATCAAACTTCTAAAACATTGAATATTAATTTTTAGTTATATTCCTGCCAAGATTATTAACATGTCTCTACAAACTTTACTTCAGCCCTTATAATAACTCTGACATCATTAATTCGACACCAAAGGCTTCTATTTTGCAGAAGTTGAGAGATCCTCTGTGTGAATATTGCATTTCCTTTCACACATTTAAAGAAAATTGTGAGAAAGGTTTTTTCCGACACGTGGGATTTGAATTTTCAATACAAGAACAGTCAAAGAAAAATGCAGCAGTGGTTGCCTAAGGTTTTCGGAAATGGCTGAAATTTAATTATGTATTTATTTTTGCATGCGAAGGAACAGTTCTAAATCCTAGGAATACTTGAATTTATTATTTAACTTGGTATAAATTAGCTTCTATTCCCAGGTTGTTCTAATTCAAATTTACGTCCCCACTTCATACATATAGATTAAAGGAAACTCGATACGAAATTTTGCTCTATAACAACGCATAATGAAATTTCGCACATCAATCAATGCTTGTAAGAAACTAATAAGTAATTATAATATGGTGCATGTGGTCAGGGTTTCCGCACGGATTTTCAGTTTGGGGGATGTAAAGTCAAAATTTGGGAATGTGTAAGAGGAGATTTGCACGGTTTCTATCGATTTTTCTCCGCAAAAAAAATTAAGTTGGATGGGGGGTTGTAGAGAATTTGAGGGGGTAGCCCCACAGGGGGGTCTGGCTGAATCACTGGGCTGTGAATATCAAAAGCTGTTGAAGAACATCTTGATGAAGCGGGAATGAGAAAAAAAAACAGTGAGGGTAAATGGAGAACAGTGTGAGTCAGGGACTTAGTACAGGGTACATCAACTTTAAAAGTGATTGTTGTCACTCGTGCAATTCTTGTTTACTCAATGCAATTAAAAATTATTAATAAGAGGTGTAAAGTCAACTCCTCGTTTCAACACTGGAGAAAGTAATCCGAGTGAAATTGAATGTGAATATGATCTATGAAGTATTTGGACTGTCAGTCAACAATGATTTTTAACATGCCCAAGAAAACAAGATCTCAGAAATATCAGTGATAGACTATCGCTGATGGTGAATGGGCCATTTAGTTAATTTCTCTTTGCGTGTTCATTACATCCATAAGTAAGTGCCATTTAAATCACTACTCCTGTTCTTAAGGCTACATAATGATATCAATTTCCAGAATTCCACCTCAATGTCATATGTTTAATGTTTTGTGCATATACAGTTATACACCCTGATACCACTTTGTAATATACTTTTTTTTCCATCAAATTTCTGGACACCCTAAATAAGCCAATACACAAATACAGTGCAACCCATCAAGGGCCCCTTGGCCTCACCCAGCTATCAAGTCGTATAAACAATAAGATCCTCCTTATAAGACGTTTTATTCCTCTTTTATTCTCTTTCATTTTTTAATACCAAAGAGATAACGTATTAAACAACGTCCACAGACATTCCATGAAAAGAAAATAACCATTTTAAGACCGTATCAATACTTTTTAACTACCATCTGTTTACCTCGAGACAGACAGCACAACGCGTTTGTCTGCTCCTAAGTTTTTTTAGTCAATAAAGGTTCATGCTTGCAAAGAAGAAAATGTCTTTGAAAAGAGTTTATAATGGTAACGAAAGAAATACTAGAAAAAAAAGATGAAAAAGAGACATTAGCTTTCTTCTTCAAAAGGTTTGACATGAATTATTATGTTTGTTGAAGGACAGAAAAGGTATCGATTCCGTAGTTTTTTTTAAAGGCATATTCAACTTCACCAACCCTCTCTGTCTTGCATCTCTCATATTTCCTGTATACGAGCATGTACCACTACGGGATTCCTTTTTATCTGTAAATTGAAGAGGGTGGGAGGGGTAGAGGAGGTATTACAATCATCCGCTTTATATGTACCGTTTGTGTAACGTGCGGGAAGCTTTCCCTCGTAATAATGCAGAGCATGAAATTCCCTTAAACGTGCCGGGTGGAGAGGACTATACACACAGGCGCAGGGCTATCATTAACAGGCCCCTTGTTTTTCATACTTTTCTCATTTATCAGGGGACACGCCATAAATCATGTTGGGAGAATTAGAAATAAACAATTGCCAAAACAAAAACGAACAAAGAAAATTAACAAAAAAAAAAAAAGAAAATATTTGTACGTGCTTATAATATAACCCTTTCGTCCTCTTTTCAAAGTAGCAGGATCTTTCTCAACTTAAGTGCCTCTTGCAGTTTAAGTGGATGAAGGTTATTCCAATTTCAAAGGCAGGTAAAGAACCTTTGAAACCCTCTTTTTTTTATTGGTTAAGCACAAGTAGGGAAAGTTTTTGTTTAAAAGAAACAAACATACTGAATGTTTATCTTTTTGGTTTGTTTATTGTGAATGTGTATTACGTGTTTAAGTACGTCACATGCACACGTACTAGTATATTAGTAGTTATGGGTACTGTTTCGAAAACATGCTTTGTGTAACTGTTTTTTTTTTAGTAAGCTTCCAAACAGTTTCGCGTGACGACGACTTTGAGCCACTTCTAATGAAGATGGAAAATATCTCCATTAAACCTATAAAATGGAAATAACCGCTATTTATTTATTAAATTAGTTAGTTTATACGTCTGATATGAATTGGAGATTAGAACCTCATTCAGACATTAGTGGAAGGATAAAGCCCGCCAAAGAGAACAGTTTCCTTAAAAGAAAATGGATAAAGGAAGCGTTCATGGCCTTTAATTTAGACACAATTCAGACTCTCTTCTCGTCTAGTCTAGTCGTGCCAATATTCTGATCTTAGCAAATACCATCTAAATTGTTCACTCATATTTGCCGAACAATTCTTTAGTATATAGGGTGAAAGGTGATAATTTTACTATGTTCATGAGCAGCTCAGTTGTTTACAACTAAACGCCATCACCATGACAACACTGCTTCGGACAATTTCCGAAGTTACAAAACCCATTTATAGTTGTAAAACATAATTTTAAAGGTGACTGTTGTTATAACTAAAAAAAAAAATAATGAAAGCATAAGAAAAATGTTCAAGAAACGACCAAAAGATGATTAACTTTGCCTATAAAAGTGGTCTTTCGAAATACAGGGTGTTCACAAAAGAATGCTCCTATTCTAATAAAATAGTTATAACCTTCCACGGGTATAACTTGCACCATTAAGAAGAGCAGCGGTACAAGTTTCAGATAGTTTACAGTGCAATACAGTAACGCTATAATCAGCCGCCCTTGTTCTGTGATGAACATTTCATATGTTTAGAGAAGCATATTTCTCTAAGCTTTTGTTAATAACTAACGGCAGAAGATAATTTATTTTTAGGTGACTTAAACAGCGTTAACTACAACGTTAATTACATTTTTTTTTTAAATCAGAAGTTTCGAAACAATACCCTATTATTTCTGGGTTGTTTATTATATGCTCAGATTCATTGCATATTTTCTAAGTCAGACAACTAGCAGAATATGGCAATATCAAGTCCATATTTGATATAGATTTAAATTTGCTGTGTTACCTCAATGTTGCCAGGTTCTGCAATTTTCAGATTTTTTAAATCCCACCCGGCATTCTCTATTTATGTGTGTTGTTCTGCACTGCATAGTAAACTCTTCTATCGTGTTATAATCGTATACAGTTCTCTGGAAATGAACTTACGAGAACAAAGAAACAGTTCAATCCTTAGTTGATTGACTTAACAATTACATGTCCTGTTTCTATTATTGATCGAGTAAGATCAAACAACTGGTGCTTTTCTCAGAATTGATTAGCAACGATAAATTAGAATTAAGGGAAACGTGCTGTTTACACTAGCGCCAGAACCATGATGAATAGATGTTGTATTCAATCGATGTACCATACTCGAGTGACGTTTCGAAGCATGTCCGAGAAAAAGATAGCTATTTCAAGATTTGGGGGATATTCTGGAAAGTCAGATACAAACAGAACTCGCAAATATGGTTCACTGAATGCACTCCTTTATTATCAATGTTGCGTTACATTGTTACAGAATACCACTTCCCTACTTTTTGGCTGGAGTAACATTTTTTTTCTCAGTAAAACAGAATTATGCATTTTCGGATAGTCATAGAGAAGACATTGTGCTTCTGGGCATCCTGGCTGAGCTTGTCCACGGTTTTTCTGTTATACCGGCCAAATGCTGAGATGATACATAGACAAGTCCTTTGCTGTTACCTTACACCGCCCTTTTCGCGGCAAGAGTGCTCACCGAGGATGTCATCTTTCAGAGTATATGATGTTCTTATTGCTTATTATTCAACTATATAAAATTTATCAAGGACACCCATTTTTTTAACGTCTGAAGAACATAAAAAAAGTCCGGAGCTTCGTGTGTCCACACTATGGCATCATTTTACACATATACTCAAATATATTCATATTACTTTAAGTGAAACATTACAGTGATTATGTAGACAATACATGCTATAAACAGCCTGTCAAGGGGCTCATTCTGCAACGCCAGAGTGATCATAAGAACCATATACAGTTTGGTCTGATCCGAAATAGATCACTAATTTCCTTCGTCTGGATACGATGAGCTCATAACCATCCAATTTCTCCCATCTCTGTCTTCACGAGCTAAATATCTTAGACCAGGTCTGGATAATGAGGTATCCTCATATGAGTTGCATCATCACCTCTTACTGAAGACCTGACCATACTCATAACACGCGATGTATACTTAGGTTTTTCTCTTAGCTCAACAAGACAGATACTCTAATTTAACTTGCACCATTGTAACATCTATTCTTATTAACGTCAGACTTCAACATAGATTTATTTATCTTTCGTCTATATAATTTCTTCATGAACGGTAATTATTCCTAGGAACTTTGTATATCCTCTGCTCATTATATAAATGTCTTTTATCTCTTATATGGTCCTTAACGCTAGTGAAAATTTTCTTCTGGATATCCTCATAGTCCCCACGCTGGGCGCCAACTACGTTACGGCTTTGGTTCCGGTTTAAAGATTATCTATTACCACAACCGTAATAATACGAAGTATAAAAGACAGTAATTTAAGCCTAAATAAAATATTTCATTCAAATTAATTTCATTTATGAACATTAGTTCAATTAAATAGAAAATAAAGATTTGTTCACATTCTTAAAGTATGCATCTGCACACCATTTTCACAAATGCTCTGTACTTGTACTCTGGAATTGTAGTGTAAGTTCAGATTAAGAAAATGCCGGGATGGTACCTTCAATATAGGCCCTGGCCGAGATCTTCTCGAATTTTTTCCTCTCCCTATCCCGGCGTGAACCTTATATGCCTAAAGGCCATAAATACAATTCAAATTCATATTAAGAAAGTTTCAGCTTACAGCCAATGATAGCAACCAGTGCTTCAATTTAGTCAATTTGGAATCTCATTTAGCCACGAAAAATTAGAATTCTTCCGTTGTTGATATAGGTAGGATTTTTAGCCATTTTCTATATGAAAGTGATTCAGCCATGAAAGTGACAAGGTTTTTCCATTAGAAATACAACATTTTAGCTCATGTTTGAACTTGGCTTAGACAATTTTAATAATTCAATTTTTTGCAATAT